>JAJOOS010015589.1:0-30625 GCA_029582725.1 Solanum chiquidenum
TGTATTGTATTGATATATACCTGCTTTTAGTTTTGGTATAGATATCATGGTGGCCTCGACGGCCCAATCAGGACTTCTGTGCTAGTTGGCTATTTATTCATATGATCTCCTGGGAGTAGCTGTTTCTTTTATAGATCAGTTGGCAGGGGCCTTGCCGGCCGATGGATTAATTTTAAGCCGATATATACTTGTTTGATTTCTTGATTGCGTGTGGCTGCCATGCGCTAGTAGCAAATGGTTCAGCAGGGTCGGCTCGGGCCTGAGTTTTGGTATTAGGAGCCAGTTGCGCCCCTTGAGTTTAGGGTGTGACAGGGTGCTCTCAGGTCGTTACACCGAATCCACTACTCATAAACAACACCGACTGCGGCTACCGCCTCTCACTTGCATAGCAGATCACTTGTTAGCCTTGGGAATCCATTTGATACGGAGTTCCCAGTAAGCAGACGAAGGAGTGATAAGAGAATTATTTTTCTAGTGAGGCAGGCTAATTTTCTTCAAATTAGGACCAGAGGCATGACCAATTCCCTTCTTCTGTTTGTTGCTCTGTTTGGAATAGTTTGAGAGGTTATCTTGGGTCCTTTGCAAGCTGGACAGTCCTTCTTCAAATGACCATCACGACCACAATGAAGACACAACAAATTGTCAGACACGGACATATATTTGCTATGGTAATTGCAAGAAGGACTTTTGCTTGAATTTCCTAACCCCTTCCTATCATTTTGACTCGAACTGGTAAGATTTGCAAGCAATTTTGAAGAGGTGGTCCATTTGAGAGATTTGTTCAGTTCTTCTTTGACACGGACCAGATCCCTCTCTAACTGATTATTTCTCTCCAAGGCCATGGTAGGTTTTGTTTTCACAGTATTCAAATTGTTTTCTAGCTCGATTTGCAGTTGCTGGCCTCCCCCTTTCCTCTGCCACATTTCTCGCGCATCATCTTTAATTTTTCCTTGAGTTCTAGATTTTCACCTTCTAGAACTATCCACTGTTCTTCCACAACAGACATTTAGTCAACCAAGGCTATCTTTTCTTCACGAAGGATATCTAGGTTGTTGTTCATCAGATCATTTTCATTTGTTAACTCAATGATAGAGTCAATCAAAACAACAACCAAATTCCTCAACCTTGTAACAGAATAAACATGCAAATTTTGTTTAAGGTCAGAAAGGGTTACCTCTTCTTCAGCTTCTTCACCATCAAATTTTGCCATAAAGGCAAACATTTCATCGAAGCTATCATCATCATCTTTCACTGCAAGCATGGAAGCATCTTCGAGATGGTCAGACTCTTCTGAGTCACTTAAGGTGTCTGTCCAGACTGCAAGGGCCTTCTTGATCCCATAGTACGCAACTGGTTTTCTTCCACTCTTATAAGGAACCAGGTCCCTTCTCTTGTCCTTTTCTCCTCCAACATTGACATAATATTTGTATTCAAGTTTATGCATGGGTAATCTCTGATGAAATTCCCTGACTTTCCACACTTGTAGCATAGATCGTTTGCATTTGCAGCCCTGCTGGAGTTCCCTCTTCTTTGAGAACATTCACATTTTCTCACTATTTTCTTAAATTTCTTAGTGAGGTATACTATCTCCTCATCTTCATCAGAGGTTTCACCTGATGCCACTTTAATAGTTGGTGACTTGTCCAGGACCTGGTCCCTTTATTTGTTTTTGCCTTTGAGAGTGCGACTGTCCATTATTCTGTGTATCTCATGAACTTGAAGATGTTCAAATAGAGCATCCAACGACAATACTTCAGGATCCTTTGCCTCATAGATAATATCGAGTTCATCAGTCCAAGATCTGGGAAGAATCTCCAATATCTTAGTGACCTGCTTCCACATAGTGACAGGTTCTTCTAGGAACATGAGCTCATTTGTGATAGTGGAGAATCTAGTACGCATTTCGTGAATAGATTCACATTCTTCCATGGCGAAGTTTTCAAACTGGGTAGTGAAGATATCTATCTTAGATTTCTTTGTTTGCTCAGTACATTCATACACTATTTTCAAGCGATTCCAGATTTCCTTGGCTGATTCACAAGATAAAATCCGGTCATATTCATTTGCTTCAATTCCACACATTAAGATCTTTCTTGCCTTGTGATTTTTCTCAACTTCCCTTTTGTTAAAGTCATTGTATTGATGTCGACTTTTGAGAACGACCCTTGTGACATCCCATCTTTTACTTCTATAGTTGGCACATAGGGACCTTCACAAATAACGTCCCACAACTCACAATCTTCAGCCATTATAAAGTCAAACATGCACTTTTTCCACCACCAGTAGTACTGACCATCAAACAGAGGTGACTTCGTTGGAGACCGACCTTCTGGCCAGCTTAGTGGAGCAGCCATTCTTCTACAGGAATCTCTCTTGGTGTTAACTGGCTAGAGAGAACCTGCTCTGATACCAATTATTGGAATGTATGCTTCCATCAACGGTAAATGGATCAGGTCCATTACTCAAGTAAGATCAGTAATGTCAGTACAAGTAGTAGTACGCGTCCACTACACATCAACGGACCAGGTCCCTTGACTCAGCAAGAACAGTAACTGAAATAAATGTAGAAGGTAAATGCTGAAAGTAAAATCTGCACAAGAATTTTATGGGGAAACCTCCTTGCTCAAGGGCGGTGAAAACCATGACCTGTCCTCATAGGCTTTTCAACCCACACTTCATTTCACTCAAACGGAGCAACGATTCAAATTACAAACTATTGCAACCTAGGAATTTAACACTAAATCCCTTCCCCCTTAATGTAGCACACGTACTACAAAGAAAGCAACTAAGCAATAACATTATTGCCCACTAAGCTACCTATATCTTAGATAACTTAGACTTCAACTAATTAACACACAAGTTTCCTACTAAACCACCACTCTCTGGAAGATTTAGACTTTGACTAAACAACAACAATGTTGGCCACTAAACCACCTAACTCTTAGATGATTTAGAATTCAACTAAGCAACACCAATGTTGCCCACTAAACCAATCAACCTAACTGATTTAGAATTTATACAAAATGAACAAAGATCTATTTCCTTTATAGCACATGAATAGATTTACAATGTAAGCACATAAGACACAAAGCTCAAAATACAACAAAGACTCTTCAACATTGTATCGGGTCTCTTTGTTGAGCATGAGCAGTGTTCTTCCTTGAAGATGACTTCTTCTTTTGAGCTTTTGGATTTTCTGAAATCCAAAATTTTGTTTACCAAAAGTTGGGTTTGTGCAAGGAGAAGACACTATTATCAAAGTGGACACAAACCCTTGGGACAAGGCCATTGGCTGAAAGCTTGCTGTCATGAAAGGTTGTGCACCAACCACATCAGAGTTGGCAGCCTTTTCAGAGCTGTGTTTTTGTCCTTTTCTCGTTCGCAGACTTTCCGGGATCAGGTCCCTTGTTGCGTTCTTTGATGCTTGAGATCTTGAAAAAGACTTGCTAGTTTTCTCTCTTCTTGAATGAATAATGTTGTTTGTCTATTGTTGTGTATATATATCAGTTACCAACAAGGGTTTTGACCACTTAAACAAACAACTTCGTCCACCCTTCCTATTGGTGAAGTACGCTGCACATCTCACCAACCAACCTGACAAGACAGCTATAAAGCTAACTTTATAGCTTTGCACCACTTTGAATATGGACAAAAGTACTCTGCCAAGGACCAAGTCCCTGCATTTGTGAGGATCATCAAAACACTCGAATATAACACCGCTCATTTGACACCTTTAGTTAAAACTATCAAAATAAATACAAAATTGATTGTTAGCTTTCTATTTGAATATATAACAATACAAATATAACTTTCGATCTAAATACATTAAACATTTACAAATGTTTCCAAGTTCAAATTTGAAATAACCAAATTTGATATAACATATATGAATATTGAAAACTAAACTAATTTAAAATATATTAACAAAGTATATTATATTTTATTTGACTTGACGATTCGACTTATACAAATATGTTTCTTCATGGAACCCCTACCCCTCTTTTTTTTTTTTTTTTTAAATAATAATAAATTCTTCTTTGGAACAACTAAGTGACCAATCATCAAAAATAGGATCTAATGCAAGGAAAATATTTTTTAATTTTTTACTAGTCTAAATATTTTGGAAAATATTTTTTAAATTACTAATATTAAAGTTTATTTTTGATGTTGGTATAAATAGCCTAATAGTATAATGAAGGACAAAATTAAATAATAAACAAAAGATAAAGGAGCATTTAACTATTTTCCTTAGTTATTTTGATGATCATTTGTGAAATCTCCGATCCAAAATGTACTTTGAAATGGCTCTCCCCACTTTTTTCGGCGACCAAACACTTCCTCTAAGACTCCAAAGCTTCAATAAAAAACAACAACAAATTTTCTTGCATCAATTGCATATTCAAGGTATATATCTATATAGTAATTTTTTTGAATTGCAACT
Organism: Solanum chiquidenum; assembly: GCA_029582725.1. Taxonomy (NCBI): domain Eukaryota; kingdom Viridiplantae; phylum Streptophyta; class Magnoliopsida; order Solanales; family Solanaceae; genus Solanum; species Solanum chiquidenum. Next base: position 4,442 of record JAJOOS010015589.1, read on the forward strand.
TGAAGTTTCAGAAACTTTGTGAAATTTAGGAATTTTTCTCGAAAGAGGTAATTTTTTGCTAAAAGTATCATAGAAGCATGACCTATATTTTTTTAAAAATTTTATTTTTTATTTTTATCTATGCTATTAATTTGAAATTTGAGTGCTTAGTTTTATGATGTTTTAGTCAGTTTTTATGTTCTTTTTCTTTTCTTTTTTAAATAATGGTAGTTTTTTCCCTTGGGATTATTTTGTGTGTCATTGCTTGGAGGACACACTTCTATGAAACGCATGACTTCAACCATGAGGCTAGAACTGATAAAAAGTAAAAGTACAAATTTATCCGTCCTCATTAAGTAAAAGCAAATATCATTAGCTCATCACGTGTGTTTATTGTTGGGTTTTAGCAAGGTGTGAATAGGAAATAAGAAGAGAAAATGAAAAAAGTGGGGAACCAATTTGAAGGGAAAATGAAAAATCTTCGAAGATGAAATGTCATTTCTCCCATATTGGTAGAAGAAAGGAAATTGTTGTCCTTATATTAGGAAACACTTCCTTTAGTTCTTAAAGGGTTAAGAAGAAGGTGCCCCTCGCGCCGTCGTCGCTCGCTCGGCTTCGGCAAATGATGTGATTGATTGATAATATTTTTGGATAAGATTTATTTTATCAATCTCATTAAGTAATTTCCTTTATCTTGAAAATTAATTCAGAATGTTAATTAGTTAATATAATTATTTGAAATTCGCGCGTAATGGTAACATCATTCGAAGGGACCTCTTCCTTCCGAAAAGACGTTATTTTTCTCAAAAGACACAACGTTCTGAAAAGACATGTCTGAACAGAAGTGTTCACACCATTGTCCGAACTGACGTGTTCCTTGCTGCAAGTGGCTATAAATAGAGAGTCCTTTTTTTTTTCAGACACTGGAAATTTTTTCCTCTCTGCATACATTTTGTTACAAAAATAAAATTATCGATCGACTGAATCTGTGTGTGCTCTTGTTGTTGTTCTTGCGTTTGCAGAAATTAGTGAAGTTTGAGGTACCAATACTTCTCTAATAGTTAATCCATTTTATCTTGGGAGGAATTAATCTGTAACCTCGGGTACTTGAGGGGATTAAATTTCTTAAGGAAACACAGTAGTTCTGTGGACTCGGATTATTAATTCTGTCTGTTTCATCTATTTCTAATTCTATTTTTTCTAACCTGAATACATGAGATAACAAGCTTAAGAAATTTAATTTTGGTTTCTGGAGATTAAAACCTTTATGATATTCTACTATGTTTGAATTTTTAAAATTCATTCGATTAACGATTCAAAGAACATAAAAACTTTATCGTTAAATCAGAAACAGGCTGTGTAAGGATTTACTCTTTACTGTTAGTATTTCCCATACTAAATTGTCTGCCATTTGTGACAGAAAAAATGACAAATTCAAGTCAAGTAAATATTGGAACAGTGAGTGTTGCAACAACATCGGTTGCACACAATCGTTCAACTGCTGCCTTTGCACCGGCTGAGAAACCTGCAAAATTTTCTGGAGTAGACTTCAAGAGATGGAGCAGAAGATGTTCTTCTATCTGACCACATTGAGTCTGCAAAGGTTCATTAGTGAGAATGTTCTTGTTCTGTCGAATGAAACTCTGATCGAAGAACGATTCTTTGTGACAGAAGCATGGACACATTCAGATTTTTTGTATAAAAACTATATTTTGAGTGGCCTGCAAGATGATCTGTACAATGTGTAGTAGTGTCAAAACCTCAAAATAACTCTGGGATGATTTAGAAAAGAAATACAAAGCAGAGGATGCCGGAATGAAGAAGTTCATTATGGTAAAGTTTTTAGACTATAAGATGATAGACAGTAAGACCATCAACACCCAAGTTCAAGAACTGCAGATCATAATCCATGTTCTCCTTGCTGAAGGATTGATTGTGAATTATGCTTTTCAAGTAGCGGCCATTATTGAGAAGTTACCTCCGTTGTGGAAGGACTTCAAAAACTACTTGAAACATAAACGCAAGGAGATGACAGTTGAAGATCTCATGGTAAGGTTGAGAATCGAAGAGGATAACAAGGCCACAGAAAAGAGGTCACGTGGTAATTCAGCAATATCTGGAGTAAATATTGTTGAAGACGACCCCTCACAATCAAAGAAAAGAAAGAAAGCATCTGGTCCAAAGAGCAATCCTCATAAGAAGAAATTCAATGGAAACTGCTTCAATTGTGGCAAACGTGGTCATAGGGCTACTGAATGTCGGGGTTCCAAGAAGGACAAAAAGAAGGATCAAGCAAATTTGGTCGAATCCAAAGAAGAGATGGACGATCTCTGTGCAATGCTTTCAGAATGTAACCTAGTTGGAAATCCAAGAGAATGGTGGATAGATTCTGGTGCCTCATGTCATGTTTGTGACAACAAAGAATTATTTGCATCATATACTCCAGCACCAGCAGATGAGAATTTATTTATGGAGAACTCCACTGCTGCAAAGGTTGAAGGAACTGGCAAGGTCCACTTAAAGATGACTTCAGGCAAGGTGGTGACTTTGAACAGGGTCTTATATATTTCGAAATTGCGAAAGAACTTAGTTTCTATACCAGTTCTTACCAAGAATGGATTCAAATGTGTATTTGTTTCTGATAAAGTTGTAGTAAGTAAGAATGAGATGTATGTAGGAAAATGTTACCTCATTGAGGGCCTCTTCAAACTCAATGTAATTGCAGTTGATATGAATAAAGATTTTGCTTCTTCTTACTTGCTTGAGTCTAAATGTTTATGGCATGAACGTTTGGGATACATCAATAACAAAACCTTGCGAAAACTGATTTACTTAAATATTTTACCTAAATTTTAGTGCAATAAATCAAAATGTCAAGTTTGCATTGAATCTAAGTATGGTAAGCATCCTTATAAAACTGTTGAAAGGAATTCATACCCCTTAAAACTGATTCACACTGACATTTGTGACATGAAGTCAACATCATCATGTGGTGAAAAAAAGTATTTCATAACTTTTATTGACGATTGCACCAGATAGATGCATTTAGGAAATATAAAACTGAAGTTGAAAATCAGTTGGATAAAAATATCAAAATGATCAGAAGTGATAGAGGTGGAGAATATGAATCTCCATTTGCAGAAATATGTTTGGAAAATGGAATCATCCATCAAACTAATGCTCCTTACTCTCCTCAATCTAATGGAAGTGCGGAAAGGAAAAACTGAGCTTTAAAGGGAATGATGAATGTCTTACTTATAAGTTCAGGTTTACCACAAACTTGTGGGGGAAAGCTATCCTTACAACAAATCGAATACTCAATAGAGTGCCTCACACCAAGACACATGTTATTCCATACGAGAAATGGAAAGGTAGAAAACTCAACTTGAAATACTTCAAAGTGTGGGGGTGTCTAGCCAAAGTCTAGGTTCCTATACCTAAGAGGGTGAAAATAGGACCTAAGACTGTGGATTGTGTGTTCATTGGATATGCCACAAATAGTAAGACATGTCGATTTTTATTTCATAAGTCTGAACATCCGAATATTCATGACAATATGGTAATGGAATTAGATAATGTTGAATTCTTTGAACATATCTATCCGTATAAAATATATCCCTAATTAGTTTGTAATTACATTAATCCCTTAAAAAGTAACACAAACCGAATACATAATATATAGCTCGAATACATTAAAGAGTATCTCAGATATATTATAGCATAAATCGGATACATAATATGTAGCTCGAATATATTAAAAACTAGCTCGGACACATAATATGTAGTCCGAATACATTAAATACTGACTCGAATACATTAAAGAAATAAGAGATTTTAGAGATTTTTAGAAATAGAAGAGGATATTAGAAATAAGGGAAAACATAAGACGTGTATTTCAGTAATTTTTTTCCATAATAGTATATAATATTATTTAGCAAATAGTAGTCCTGAAATAAGATAGAAATTACTACGATGATATATAATAATAGTGCATAAAATTGATAAATACTTTAGTCGTGTTGGACACTGTCCTAAGAAAAAAACTATTTCAATGGTGAAGAATATTTAAGCACTTTCCTATCTTAAATAGAAAATACAGGAATCAGCAAATTAATTAACATCAACAAATTATTAGGGGAATAAATAACAAAGCCAAAATAATTAATTAAAATAACCATAAGAGAAAAGGTGAAACGAGAGAGTGAGGGACAAATGCAGAATGTAGTTCCCTTCAATGCTCAAAGATTTCACCTTTTATAGGCCAACAAATTACCTTCTCCTTGACAAGTGTCGAGGGAGGTGTCAAGAGAATGGCAACTACTGCCAAGTGTATTGTAGTTGCCATTTCTCCAAGAAACTTCTCAAATACATTTTTAATTATTTTGGCTTTGTAAATACACTTTAAAAATAAATTCATTTGAAATAAATGTTTACTTGCAATAAGTGTATTAGCTTCATGACTCTTTCATTTAATCAAATTTGCCTTCCAATTTATAGAAATATTTCATACTCTATTAATCTGAAATAAAAGACATGAATCAATACTTGACCAGATACATTCTCACTTACTATAGATCTAAATCCACTCAATATGTTGAAATTGCTTTTCATATTCTATAACCATTGCAACCGGTCTTTAGAATACATATTTTAATTTGTAGTATTTTAGAATTTAGCCTTCCATCAACAAAAATATTAATCCTTTTGAAAGCAAGTACATTAATTACTACTAATTTATGTCAGAAAATCTCTTATTTTTTTACAAGGAATTTGTAGAATTTGAAGGTTACGTTAGCATTGAATAATTCAATGTTGACTCATTGATATAATTAACGCACGAGAATGAAGGTCAAGATTCCACAGGAGAGTACTATATAAATGGTGTCCTTTGACTTTGGTAAGCATGTAGAGAAGTGTTAAAACCGATTAAGAAAAGATATCCTTCATGGTCTTTGGTGGTGAAAATGGTGTTATTTGTATACGGTAAAATCTCACTAAATTAATATAAGTGGGATAATGAAATATTATTATTTAATAGAGATATTATTTAATCAACAAATTAATATTTATTAACTTAAATAGGTTTCGACATCGCAAAATTCGTTTGAGGATGAAATCTCAAAGAATTTAAATGAATCCACTTGTGAAAATGTCATTCATGAACTTAATGATCTCGGTTACCGCAACAAAATGGACGTTAATAACATGTTGGATGGGTAAAAATGATACATGTTCATAGGTCCAGAGCTTACAAGAAATTGTGGATACCATTGAAAAAAATAACGTTGATGATAAAGTAGAAGATGATACAATACCTTTGGAACCAGTTACGGTCAGGAAACACTTATTACATTTAGAACTCTTCACAAGTTTATGGTGCAGTTCAAAACGACAACACGAAAACTTTTGGATACAATAAGAAAAGCTAGAGATGAGCTTCAACAAGATTTAGATTTTAACAAAAAATAGAACACAAAAAAATCATGTTTCACTAAATTGTCTTAGATATATTTGTACTTTTAATGAAATATTAATTTATAATATTAATAGGACCATATATTTATATAGGGGTCATCAGAAAATATATTACTATCTTATTATCTTATCGAAATGAGTGATTTTTTCCATTGGCCCAAGTCGGGACCGAAGAAATATATTATCTTAAAGAGATTATTAATTAATCCAGTATTAATTTAGTGATTTTTACTGTATTTGTAGGAAATCTTTTTATGGTGGTAGAGGCATAAGTAGGAGTCAATGGTACGGTTCGGTCGGTTATTTTAAAAAAATTATAGCATACCCAATTTTTGGGTATTTTATAATATATAGCAAAAATTAAACTTCTTAAAATCATCCCAATCATACCGGTTTCTTTTTTGTATCGGTACGGTTTGGTTAATTTTTTATTTTCTTACTTTTAAAATATCACCTCAAAATATACTATTATTAATATATTTTTTTCGCAAATATGTTCTTGAAGAAACACTTTAATTCTTCACCAAGAAGACAAGAATGTAAAACATTGTTACCGTACTGTTTGATCTTAAATATTTAATAAGAGTGTTTGGATAAGTTTTGTTGTATTGTTTGATAGATTATCTATTACAATATCTTTTAATTTTAAACCTAATTAAGTAAAGGCTAATTAAAGAGTGAAGACCCAACGCCATCTAGTTACCAGAGGCATAGGACCTAAGTTATATTTATATTTAAAAAATGTTATAAAATATATTTATATATTAACTTTAACATATTGTTAATATATAAAATATATTCACATATATGTAAGGTTATTCGGTTCGGTTTGAATTTTTTTTGATTTTTTTCATAAAATAAAAAAATCATCTCAATTGTCCGGGGACGGTTATACACTTAAATATAAATCCACGGTTTTATTGACAAAATAACATGAACGTCGGTTCGGTCTCCAACCACGAACTCCAAATCATGAACCTTTCAATCTGCTTAACTCTTTTGCCTATTATGAACCATGAGCAGCCTCTTCTGAACCAAATTTACCTTGTCCTAGGACTCCTTCACAACAAATTTGTACCTTACGGGTCACCGACTGGTACTTCTTCTCACCTTTTCTTCCTTGACATTAGGCTTCAAGTGTTTGAACCACAGTTGGCGATCACGATGAACATCGTCGTTCACATTCAGTGAGTCGTTGAATATCACATATGCTCACCTTTTTTTTATCTCTATTATAGCTCAACTCTTCTGTCACTTTCGGCGAGTTCTTTTCATCTCACAGACAGAGTTTGGCGAGTCACCGTTTGATCCTTCTTCTCGCCGACCTGCCTTGAGATTTTCAGTAGAAGACTCAGTCAATGTCAGCGAGGTTTGGCACTTTTGACGAGTCGCCAAGTGCCTTCAGCGAGCATCAACTTCACACATTTTTTGTTTTAATGTATTTTTGGCTCTTTTTTCATGTATTTGTCCTTGCCTTGTCCTTAAGCCTTCATAGAAACAAAGCAATAGTTAAACATTAGATATGAAACTAAAATAGTATTGAAGACACTATTTGTTGAACAAAAAAGCCCCAAATGAGTCCAAATTCTCCGACTCATCATTAACCTCAAATTCATCAAATCAACCTATTGGAGATCAATATCTCCTACCATACAAAGCCTCAAATTTTGCTATCTCAATGCTCGAATGATAACTGTTATTATATGAAAACTCTTTAAAGGAAAAAACTTATCCCAATGACGACCAAAATCAATCACATACTCCTGCAATGTTTCCTCAAGAACCTGAATAGTCCGTTTAGACCTACCATCAATCTGAGGTGAAAGGATGTACCAAGATCCACTCAAGTATCCAACTCCTTCTGCATAAACCGCCATAAATGAGATGTAAATTATGTGCCTCGATTTCAATGAATAGAAATGGGCACCCCATGAAAGTGAACTATCTCCCAATATAGATCTTGGCTAACTTTTCTATATAATTAATAAGTAATCTGAACCGGAATGTAATGTGCAAATTTAGTCAATAAATCCACAATGAACTCATATAGCATCAAATTTACCCAAGGTATGTGGCAATCCTACCACAAAGTTCATAGCAATACGCTCCCACTTCCACTTAGGTATGATCATCCTTTGAGTCACACCTCTAGGCTTTTGGTCTTCATACTTCATTTCTTGAAAATTCAAACACCGAGACACCAAGTCTATTATGTCCCTCTTCATACAATACCACCAATAATGTTGTTTAAGTGTCACGACCCGAAGTACATCCTAGATGTGACATGACGTATAAGACCTTGAGAGACCCTACACAAGCCACTTGACATACATATACACAACATAATAGATAAAAAAAAGAAATATCATATGAATAGAAAAGTTTAACATTAAAGCGGAAGTCTAACATAGTACTGAAAACTAAAACATATGGAGAATCGGGACGTAACCCATACATCACATACAAATTCTGAAAACTAAAACATATGGAGAATCGAGTAAAGATGTCTTTATCCTCGGAACATGAGAACTCGCCCACTCTACGAACTCCAATGATCAACAATTAGCCACGAGCGGAGGGAGAAAAATCATCAAGCCCTATATTAATGAAATAATGTAGGCACAAGTATGCATTAGTACATAGAATGTACTAAGTATGAGGGGGATGCAATAAAACATGAATCATGATCATAAGAGGACATAGTTGAAAATTACCAAGTTAAACATAGAAAATTCATTTAAGAAGGATCGTAAATCATAAACATTCAATGCATCTTAAAATCATAAAGGAAGCTTCATAAAACGATTGTAAGTAACTTAGTTCATTTTATGGGATATATTAGATTTAACCAACAATAGACCATGCGAGCTATAACATGAAATCCGATGTAACTCCCACATCGAGAAGGGAGAGTTTACTTGCCAAGGTAGAACTCCGTATCATGATTCATATGTTATATGTGGATCCACTATCTAGTCCATTTAAGGCAAATCTACAGGGCACATAGTTTGGAACTAGAGGTTGCTACTAGAGACTACCCTATTTGAGCCTCCACCTCAAAGTTCTCTCGCTGCTAAGTTAAATTCCAACATAATAGTCATATTCATAATCTTATTATCATCCATAATAGCGCAATTAAGTTACTAATCGAAGATAAAAATATCATAGAGTAGCTCATTATATCTTGAATCAAGTCTAAGTGAGAAAATCTTTCACTAAGCCATGATTCCTTACTATGTGAGAAAATCTTTCACAATTTCATTGATGCTCATCTCAAATCAACTTAGATCATAAGTCATTCCTTTTCATAAATCATGCATAAGTTTATGAAAACATCATTTTTTACTTCATAGATTTTCTTCAAAATTATGCAAATTAGGGTTCATAAGCACAAACGACAATCATTTGAACAACTTATCCACATAGTACAATCAATCAACTATCTGACTGCCTCACTCCCACTAGTTGGGGTCTGAAATTATAAGATTCATCTTAATTATACTATTTTTAGTTGGGATAATCACCTTTTTGAATCGCTCTAAGAAATAATAGCCAAATATATATATATATATATATATGCGTAAAGAATTTTTTTTCTGTCTTCCTATGTTTTGGTGAAGGATAATGTATCTGCAAAAATTGGTGACCTTCATGTTCAGCTGCTGCTACAACCCTCCAACATGATTCACAAAGAGGTTCGTTTGTGCACTTTTTACAAAAAAGTGTACAATATTGATTATGTTCCTCATATATACCATTATGTCCATAAAAATCAATATCTATTAGAAGTTCAAGTCATGGTGGACAAAGTTCATTACTCCTCTCCATATTTGAACAAACAATATAGAGAGGCTTTGAAAAAAAGAACGAGAATAAAACTTATCACTTATACAATAATGACAACAAATTTAATCGAATCTCACAAGAAGGGGTTTGAAGTGGGTGGTGCAATCTTACCACATATCTTATGCAGATAGAGGGACGATTTTCGATGGACCTTGACTAAAGTAAAAATTATAGTAGCTAGAAAAGTGCTAAAAATATATATAGACATGTCATAACCTTATTCACAACATGTATAGGACTTTAAATCCATGTCAAAAAAGGAAAGGAAGAATAAATTGATGTTATTCCTTGTAATATTGAGAAAAGGAACATACACTACCGAATCAGATTTTCTTTAGTCATTGTAAATTGGCAAGTAGGATTTTTTTTTTGGCTCATTAGTTTAATAAATACATAATATACCAAAAATAAACATGGGAAATTTACTTTTTATGGTATCTTAAAATACAATAAGGTGGAGTAATAATTTGAAGCTTATGAGTTTCTAGTTTTTGTGTTTTTTTGAATTGATTGATTCTAAATTAATAATTTGTACATATTAAATATATTTCTTGAGATTAATATAAGGTTTAGGCCAAAATTATTGAGTTCCTACATTCTAGGGGCATTCTAGCTCTGCACCTGATTGTTGGTGTGGTACAATGGTAAAGTTCATGAACCATTGTCCCGAAGTCTCGAGTTTGAGTTTTGAATGAACTAAAATCTATTAGTGTGATATATTAGAATGGGAAATTATATTTATGAATAAAAGAATTTTCAGCTTACGCCCATCTCAATTTATTGATTAGAAATTTGTAATTTTCTATCAACACCAGAGTGTTTATAACCATTGTTGTTAAAAGATATATATATTTAAGATCATTTCTCATATTTATTTATTATTTTTTTATGTAAAAAAATTGTCAAAGGACTCAATTTTGATTGAAATGGGCTAATTTGAACTCAATTCTGACAGCCAATCAATTTCCAATCTGATCCAATAACTATGTGTCACAATTAAAAAATGGACGGGGTGACACTCGTCTAATCCCCAACAAGACAAGTCATCCTACGATCCAATAATATGGTAGAAATGCGGAAATAAACTAACAATAACATAAGCGCAGAAAACTTAGCCATTTTCAAAATATCTCTAAAACCTGGTTGTCATATATATGTACAAACCACTAATGTATAAAAATGGAGTTGAAAAGATAAATACAAGTTTATGTCTGTCTCTTGAATAGAATAATAACATAAGTAAAGAACAAGAGGGCCCACCGAATGACAAGCAACTACCTCTCAAGTATCCACTGAAAGCCTCTGATGTAGATAGAAGAAGGGGAATCACACAAATGCAGGCGCGAAACCTACACAAGTGTTGAAGCAAGGAGTAAGTACCAAATAATATGGTACTCAGCAAAAAACCCACTAAACATAAGGTAAAATTAGCTAGACTACAAAAACTCCTTTCATCTCGACCAAACTCCCACAACTATAACCTGCACAAAAATCAACTCAATCTAACAATTCATGATACACAATTCACAAGATTCCATAATCACAGTTCAACACTTACAATTCATCAATCACAAGTATCAAGTTCATCAATCATGATAATCAATTTCATAAATCACAAACATCAAGGTCATCAATCACAAATATCAAATCGGGAGCCATGGGGAACACCTGATTAATGTTTCAAGGAAACTTCATCCAATTCTAAGTGTCAATGATCGCTAGTCAGTATAAAACGCAACTTAATGAGTTGAGGTCGAATCTCACAGGGAGCGGTACGTGTTTAAGATTCAATAGGGAAGTATGAACATGATCAAATCAGTCATAAAAATAAAAATTATCGAATAAAGACATCATTCAAATCAAGGGGTGACACTAATGTCAAATGGGGGGTTTTGGTTTGGAATTATCAACTACAAACAGTGGCAAACAATACGAAATAACAATAATGAGACGGGTTATTGGGATATGATTCGATTATAGGCTAATATAGACAAATGGGTAATTGCAACTATTAGTGAGTAAGCTAGGCTATAGAGGAGGTAAACTTTCTCTCGAACAATTTACCCCGAATCAAGTTGATTTCTCTCGAACATCAACAAGCATGCAAAATAAGAACAACTCACACCTTAGTCCATTCACTCTCTCGAGCTGAACCCATATCAACCCAATACCCACATACCATCAATCAATAAGTTTAGTTTTAAAACCTCTCTCTCGAGCAAGCCAAAAACACAAGGGTAGAACTGTATTTGCAACTACAATTCTTAAATTAAACCATAATTAATGATTAAACTCACTTTTAAACAATATTTAAACTAACAATTAGCAATACCTATAAACTAAATCAGTCCATAATCACATAATCACACCCAAGAATTGGGGTTTTAGCTAGACATCATAAAAAGGTAAAAACAGTTATCAAATTGATTATCCATCAACTAGGTAAGTGTAGATTCATCCTTACAATGCTTCAATTAGAAGAATCTCAAAGACCCACTCTTAATTTCTCAAAAGTGAAAAACTTCAATTCTTCAAAACTTAGGAAAAACTAGAGAAAACTGTCTCACCAGTTCAAAACTCAATAATAGACTAAAAATATATGAGCTCAGATGCTAAACTAAATGTTCAAAAATATATTTATAGTCGCCAAAAATGTGCTGCGAAGAGTCACTTAGTGAAGTAAGTCGGGCTCGCCGAACCACTCAGTGAGCCACCCTTTGGTCACTTCCATCGCACTTCTGCCTTGACATTCAACATCCTCAAGGTCTGCAACTTTGGGTGATCTAACACTGCATCGCGAAACCACTCGGCGAACCGCCGACTGCTCCTTTCTCTCGCCAAATTGGTTCTTTCTTTTAGGGCTTGGCACACTGGAACTTTAAGCGATCAAGTAGCCATTCGGCGACTCACCAAGTGGACTTGGCGATCACCAGACTTGCCTTTCTTCATTCTTTCAGCTTGTTTTGTTCCTTTTTGTAAATTAGTGTCCTAGCTTTGTTCCTCAATCCATATACCTGGAAATCAAGGGCTTTACATCAGTTATTGGCATAAAATAAGCATTTGAGGACACTAAATCTATATAAATAAAGCCCTAAATGAGTCCAAATATCAAAATCATCAACACCCCCAACTTAAACTTTTGCTTGTCCTCAAGTAAAACTCAAGTTCAACAGTTCAAAAAGGATGTCTCAAAAAGTGCTGCAAAAGACTTAAACATGAATGCACACAACAAGACTCAACTTACTCATGCAAGGATCAATTGTGCACTCAAATATTCAAGTATTGACTTACCATTATCAAAGATTCTCAAGTTCACAATACTTGCTTCAAATGCAAGTTCAAGCTCAACAAGGTACTCAATTGCCCTCACAACACAGATGATTCCATATTCATACACAATTGTTCAACACTTTATAGCTCTGGAATCACATACAACTCTCACACTCACAAAGATGAATACATGCATGAATTTTCCCATAGGTTTGCCCTTATTTTCCAATCAACATTCGCTTAAGCTCACTCAAGATCAAAAAGGTCTTTTCAAGGCTTGTAACGGGGCTGATTGTAAAGGTATGGTCATTTAGACTCAGTGGTTGCTATCCTCATGAAATGTGGTATGAACATCACTTTCTTCCCTTTTCTTCAACATTTTCACTCATGCTCAAAATTCACCCAATAATTCACTTCTCATGGAATACCTGACACCCCATTTCTTTTGCAACTTTCACAACTTTATTTCACAACTTTTTCATTCTTTTTATTTTTCTTTCTTCTTTTCTTTCTCCAGCGTTGTCGTCCTGATCATGGATTGACAGTCATCCTCAATATCCTTTGTACACTCCAGAACTGCATTGATAGCATCACTATCACACTTCAATTTTTTGCCCCTAACAACCATATAATAAATCGGCTGGAATTTAGCGGCTTGCTTCTTCCCTTGTGGCACTAGCGCTCCGTAGGCAGTGTAAAATTCCCAGACCCAATTTAGAATGTAAGGGCCACGGGGTCTAGTGAATATATGGAACTTGTGAGACTTCAAGCAGCTTCAGATCTCTGGGTATTTGTCTATCACTCCATCCGTAGACAACCTCTTTTCCTCGATGATGGTCCTCAATCCCTCGGTCTTTAGTCTGTTTATAGACCGGGGAAGAGGACCTTGTGCAAATGGTGTTGGGACCACAGCCTGGTATGGGACAGGAGGATGAGTAACAACTTGGGATACTCGGATCCATGCATCCTCTTGGAGCGTAGTTCAGCACTCTGGGCCATCAGTAGCTCATCATCATCAGGCTCAGAAATTACAGCCTAAGGATCCTGGTGCTTATCCTCACTCTCAGAAGTAGTGAGGTGAGTGGCATATATCCCCTCACTATCGAAGTTGACCTCCGATAATGCAGGAGCAAGTGCCTTGCCTTTCCCTTTGCCTTTCCCATTGGTGGTAGGCAGCTTTGTGGCCTTTGATTTGGATGCAGCTGCATCCTCATTTATGATAATTCCCTTTGCCCTCTTGCGGAGAGACGCGTCTCTACCTGCCACTTTTGGTCTATCCATATTTGTAAAACACAATAAAATAAGGTAGAACGATTCAAGAAAATACAGAAAATAAACTGTAGAAAGACTCATCGAATTAATCGGCGAGTCACCAAATCACTTTGGTGAGCCAAATCGGGCTCGTTGAAAGGATTGACGTAAAAATTTCCCAGAAAAATGGCATGATGGCTATGGGAAAGGCCTTTTGGCGAATCTCCGACCTCATTCGGCGAGCACATACAAGCCCGCCGAAAGTTACAGTGCATTTTAGGGGTTAGGGGCACAGAAAGGGCATTCAAAGAAGACTTTCAGCGAGTCGTTGAGCTCAGACTTCTGGCCTAAAGTTACAGAACCAAACTCAATAAAAGCATGAAATTAAAGGTGAACTAGGGGGATTTTGGCGAACCATCGAGTGATTCTACGAGCTCGACCCAACTCGCCAAATTGCCCCACGTGCCTATTTTCAACCTCGACTTCCAAAATCAACCCCGCAGCCCCCTAAAACAAAATCAAACAACACACATTTTCAATTAAGCCCAGAACCATTAGACCCATGCCATTGGGGTACTCAGACTTCCCCCGGTTTGGCCAAAATTGGTCATTTGACAACTTTAGCCCTTAAGAATGTTGTCAAACGCTCCATCATTGGGCAAAGCACGTCATTTATCACAATTTGGATTACTCAGACTTCACCCGACTAGACCCAACAACAAAATAGCACAACCCAATAATTTATGATCAATTTTAGAGCATATAATTCGGGAAGTTAACAATTTAGGAAATTTAGGTACAATAGCAAAACTAGAAAAGGCAAACTAGCACACATTTACGAATTCAGAGAGTCCCAGCATATATCAACAAAATTTATAATAATGCATTTGAGTTTAACTACTAATTTATAGTTTGGGGTTCGGAAAACCAACCTTTGTACCGAAAGATGAATTTGTAAAGCTAGGCAGCAAAGATTTCCAACTCCGAACACAAGATCAACAACCAAAAAGCAAGAAAATGCAAAACTATAGGAAATATAGAGTGCATGTGTGATTGTATGAAGTTAAAAAGTGAGGGAATGTGAAAGCGTTTGAAAGTTTAAATCTTTGGCCTTTTAATCTCGTTCAATCCACGCCCTTTCTGTGATATTATTTTTTCTTGCTGAACCACTGGGTGACACGCCAAGTGGTTACTTACCTCGTCGAGTTTTACAGGACCTCCAGTTAATGTGGGGGTCCAAATGGTGGACAAAGTCGGGCTTGCTGACCTGTTCGGCCATTCGCCAACTTGTCCATGGGCCTGCCGAGTTTTACAGACTCCAACCTGATATTTTCCTCAGTCCAACGGCAGCCCAAGTCGGGCTCTCCGACCTCTTTGGTGAGTCATCGACTGGAATTTTTGCTCGCCAAACTGCATATCTCAAACACATTCCATTTTTTCACATGCACAATCAACACACGATTATTCCGAAAAAAAAAAAAAAGCAAATAAAAACTTGGGTTGCCTCCCAAGTAGCGCCTTAGTTAACGTCGTGGCACGACACAAGTCCTTGCTCAAACCTCATTCTTGGGTTTACCATAGTATCACTAGGCAACCCCTCTTGTTGTCTCGAGTTTAAATGAGAAGAAATTTGACCCATTTGGGTCTCCAACTGCTTGATAGAGACGGAATGAGAAGTCACCGTCTAGATAAGTGTCGATACATCTTCCTTCATCTCCTTCAAAATTTTATCGGACCCTTCAACCTTGTTGAGAATACGAGAGAGCATACCCTCAGGCCAGCCATCCTCAAAATCTTTGGGCCTTCAAGTCTCACGGATTGGCTCACCCTACAAACGCTTGAAGCTTTGGATGTTGTCCCTAAGTGTCATCAACTTCGAAGGAGGGAAAATCGCACTTGGAATGCGGTGACAAGCTCTTCCCATGAAGTGATAGAGTCTCTTGGCAATTTAGCCAACCACTTATATGCTTCTCCCATTAAAGAAAATGGGAACAACCTCAACCAGACCGATTCTTGAGATATGTTCTTAAAGGAGAACGACCCGTAAACATCAACAAAGTTCCTTATATGCTCATGGGGATCCTCATGAGTCAACCCACCAAACAACCCTTTTAATTGAAAGAGCTACAATGTGGTGCTTGTAATGTGGAACACAACGTTCCCTTCAGCCGGAGGCAAGCAAATGGCACCAACTCCACCCACAAGATTTGGGTCATTGACATTCAGTTTATTGACATCGTTGAGGTTTCCAATGTTATCTTGGTGGCCCACTTGGCTACCATTGCTTCCGTTGACACTCATTTCCTCTCTTTTAAAACAACAACACAAAAACAAAAACTCAAAATAAGTAGATTCAACTATGACTAAAAAGAACAAAATTCAACTTCACCAAAAGAATCTCAAACAACACCACTCCAAGGCAATGGCACCATTTTGATTTAATGTTTAAGGGACACTTCATCTAATTCTAAGTGTCAACAATCGCTAGTTAGTATAAAACCCAACTTAATAAGTTGGGGTAAAATCCCACAAGGAGCGGTACGTAATTAAGATTCAATAGGGAAGTATGAACATGATCAAATCAGTCATAGGAATAAAAATTATCAAATAAACACATCATTCAAATCAGGAGGTGACACGAATGTCAAATAGGTGGTTTTGGTTTGGAATTAACAACTACAAACAGTGGCAAACAATACGAAATAGCAATAATGAGACAGGTTCTTGGGATGTGATTCGATTATAGGCTAATAATGGGTAATTTCAACTATTAGTAATTAGCTAGATATTAGTGAGTATGCTAGGCTATAGATGAGGTAAACTTTCTCTCGAATAATTTACCTCAAATCAAGTTGATTTCTCTCGCACATCAACAAGCATGCAAAATAAGAATAGCCCACACCTTAGTCCATTCACTCTCTCGAGCTGAACCCAGATCAACCCAATACCCACAGACCATCAATCAATAAGTTTAGTTTTAAAACCTCTCTCTCTCGAGAAAGCCAAAAACACAAGGGTAGAACTGCATTTGCAACTACAATTCTTAAATTAAACCACAATTAATGATTAAACTCACTTTTAAACAACATTTAAACTAACAATTAACAATACCCATAAACTAAATAAGCCCATAATCACATAATTACACCTCAAGAATTGGGGTTTTAGCTAGCCATCATAAAAAGGTAAAACAGTTACCAAATTGATTATCCATCAACTGGGTAAGTGTATATTCGTCCTTACAATGCTCCAATTCGAAGAATCGCAAAGACTCACTTCCAATTTCTCAAAAGTGAAAAACTTTAATTCTTCAAAACTTAGGAAAAACTAGAGAAAATTATCTCACCAGTTCAAAACTCAATAATAGACAAAAAATATATGAGCTCAGATGCTAAACTAAATATTTAAAAATGTATTTATAGTCGCCCAAAATGTGCTGCGAAGAGTCACTCGGTGAAGTAAGTCGGGCTCGCCGAACCACTCGGTGAGCCGCCCTTTGGTAACTTTCATTGCCTTTCTTCCTTAACATTCAACATCCTCAAGGTCCGTAAGTTTGGGTGATCTAACACTGCATCGCGGAACCACTCGGTGATTCACCAACTGCTCATTTCTCTTACCAACTTGGTTCTTTCCTTCAGGGCTTGGCACACTGAAACTTTAGGCAGTCAAGTAGCCATTCGGCGACTCGCCAAGTGGACTTGGTGATCACCAGGCTTGCCTTTCTTCATTCTTTCAACCTATTTTGTTCCTTTTTGCAAATTAGTATCCTTGCTTTGTTTCTCAATCCATATACCTGGAAATCAAGGGTTTTACATCAGTTATTGGTACAAATTAAGCATTTGAGAACACTAAATCTATATAAATAAAGCCCTAAATGAGTCTAAATCTCAGACACATCAACACCCAAGATCCATAAATTTGTCGGAAGCAACCTCAACCTCAATAACACTTATCAAACTAGACCTCGGTATCAATAACATTTTACTAGAACAGACCTCGGCATCAATAACACTTACCAAAATAGAACTTTGTATCAATAACACTTACCAAAATTGACCTCGGCATAATCACAATTCATCTCATCATAGTGATCCAGAATCGATGTAATTAGGCATGTTCACCCAATAATGAGGAAATGACAAAGTCAAGTAATATACATCCACAACAATACTATCAAGCATTTCATCAACCACCAATTCAATTTTAACACTCAAGGTAATTCACACTACATAATACAACATTATCAACACGCTGCTTTTTTCATTAATCTCATATCTATCATTAGGGTTATTCAATTTGAGCAACTTACCCCATTACCTCATTCTCTTTATTCTCCAACACATACAACAAAGAGGATTCAAGATTCTATAAGTTTTAACAAGGTTAGAAGTTTGTTTGCTTTAATCAATCACAAATCAATCTGAGACTTGAGATTTTCCTTTTTGAACGATATCCAAATCAACACAATCTAGTCAAACAAGGATTCACAGTGATATTTCAAAACTAGGAACACTCATATCAAATGGGTCAAATCGGCTCAAAAACTCATTTCTGAAAATAAGATTTGAATCTGAAAATTGTTACATAAATATGTTACCTAAAACTTTGAGAATCTATTGGTGGAAACCACTTCGAAAATGGAGTTGTATTTCACCCAAAATCACCATTTCTTCTTAAAGCTCAAATTCTTGAAAAAACCCCAAGGGTTGAATTCAAATTAGCAAATTAATTGATAAAATCTTGCCATGATCACGGAATAATAATGAATGGGAGTTAAACTTTGTTACCCAATCTAAGTTTCTGGAAAACCCACTTTGAAATCGCCAATACCGAGCTTGAAAACACAAAATAGAGAAAATGGGGTTGAAACCTGGTTTTAGAAAACATTTTGCCAAGGGGTCCTTCGCGAATGCAGACTGTCACGACCCGAGTCTACACCCTGGACGTGACTGGTACTCGAAAATCATTGTTGGTCCCCAAGTGAATCCTTATTCTGGCGAGCTACAAGCGGAAGACTAACTCAAGCATACATAAGCTTAAAGTTGAATTAAATTCATTGAACTTAAATACTCAACTTAAAAAGGTCTGAACAATACTCAATAGATATACTCGTAGTTTGTAAACAACTCAAAAGAAAGTAAATACTGGGAAAAAAATCAACTCTGTCTATCTATGAAGCCTCTACTATTATAGATGGATATCAAGACAAGACCCACGATATCTCAAAGCTACTAATTGTAAGGTAAAGGTGAAGACCTCTGAATATAAGAAGGCTTACCAAAGCTGACTAGAATGTCACATGACCTCAACGAAATGCTTGCTGATGATACGAGCATGTAAGGAGAACTCTGAAATATAAATATAAGCTTCAACTAATAAAAGGGAAGACATACTCACCTCGTCTCAACTTAATATGACTCAAGAATACTCAACTCAACTCAAGAATACTCAACTCAATATAAAGCAATAATAATAAGATGTAAAATATAAAGCTTTGTAAACAGTAGACAAGAACTCAAAATGTATAAAAAGTACAATAACCATTACTTGGGAGATTCTCTAACCGATAACCATTACTACGAGCTAGGTGATGATACAGTGTCTCGCCCACACTTCCAGAACTGTCCAATACTTTGTCCGGGTATAGAACATCCTCAACTAAGTGGATCCACTAAGCTCTGACCAAAGACACTTAGGATTCATCTAAAAAAATATGATCATGTTGGCATACATGGTTTATGAGGAATGTGAGAAACCTGAACTCATCCCCATATCGGTGCTCAATAATACTCACAATAATATATACCCAATGCTCATATGCTTAAAAACATAACTCTTCCTCTGGTTTGAGATAATTGCTCAAACTAACCTCTTAAAAGAGGTAACTGCTCTTGAAATATCTTTGAACTCATAACTCATTTAGAAATCAAAGTTTCGCTTTTCTCAAAATAATATTATCTTTCTTCATGTAAAAATGAAACAATTGGGAAATACATGGTACCCTTATACTCTTTCTCAAACTCCTCTTTACTTACTCAAAACTCAAATTAAAACTCAAATATTGGTTTTAAAAAGCTTCTCAAAATTTATAACTCAATTCATATGGTTCATGTAGAATTATGGGCATGAACGACTCAACTCAGGGATCTTAATAGTAATATGAAAACTCATTACTCAGAACTCAACGGTACTACTCATCTCAAGGATATTCAATTCATAGAGTTCATGAGAAATTATGGGCACGAACAACTCGACTCAAGGATCTCAATGACAATATAGAAACTCGTAAATGCAACTCTTCTCATTCTCATACTCTTTACTCAAGATTTAGCTCAAGTCTAAGGTTAATTTCAAAAGACTTCTCAACTGACTTAAAAAGGACCTCTTGAACTTTCCTCTTAATCTCTCTTTAATTTGAAAAGTAAATTTAAGAGATATGATTAGAATATGTAGGATCTTTCAATGATTAATGAATACTTTAGGATTGAATAATAAGAAGAGAATGAAGACATGATTTAAAAGGACGCATAAGAAATGAAAGATGGAGGCAGGCGACCCTGGCGCATTCTTGGTGCAGGGCGCCAACCCCTAAACAATTGGAGCCACTTTGTGGTGCACTGCAGGCACAAGGCGCGTCGCCCCTCTGGCGCCTTGGTGGCGCGTCGCCCCACCCTATGCCCAAAAAACCCAATGAATTTTCTTGTTCTCTTTCAAACCCTAACTCATCTAGAATCAAATGATTTCCTCCAAATTCTCTTGGATTCATAAACTCAACATGAAATTATCAAGATCTCGCTCAAAATCTATCAAGAAATATCACTCATTCGCAAGAACTCAACAAGACTCCATTGATAAAGAATGAAGCTAAAACCTCAAGAACTCAATAAATCTACTTCACGAACGAATCCATGGTAAAAGTTTACATGATTGATGTGAGGGCCAACAAACTCAACACTATGAAAGCTTACATACCTCGAAAGAACTAAGTTATTGGCAATTTCCCCAAATTCTTGAAGAACTCTTGAAACCTCTTCTTTTCTCCTTTTGAACTTGCTCTCAAAACCCCTAACGATTTTTGGAATGAACAAAACTGATTTCTATCAGTTAGACCCCTATTCGGGTGAACAAAATGTGTTAGGCTAGTGGGGTAAGGGAAAGACCAAAATACTCCTCCTTAAAATGGATGAAAAGGCCCGATCTAGAGAGGATGCACTCAAACGAGCATAACTCCTTCATCCAAACTCAGATTTTAGCAAACTCGTTAGCGTTGGAAAGAGGAATCAAAGACCTTTAATTTTATAGGTCATGTACCACCTAACTCTTTTTTTGTGCTAAAAGATATGTTCGTTTGAAGTCGACCCAAAACATAAGAAAATTAATAGGTGACTTGAACGAATTTCTCTTTAGTTCTTTTCGGAACTCGAGATGTTATATCTAGTGACCTTAAGACCTATGAAAATTTAAATCACTCGGTAAAATCTCGTTCACAAATGAAGAACGGTTCGAGTCTTAACTTAAAAAAAATTGAGGTGTTACACAGACTCCTTTCCGCGAACGCATCAAAACTCCTGCAAATGCGTAGGTCAATATCTTGACCCACTACGGATGCGGTCGATCCTCCACAAATGTGGGGATCCCCACATTTTCTCATCCGCAAACGCAGAGGGTTGGCACCAAAACTCAAATAGAAAAACCAGACAACACAAATCCTCAAAATAGATCCTAGGGATTCGTTGAAATCCCGTACACACAAACCAATTATGTTATATGACTAAACTCGACGTTTCAGACTTAATGGGACCATCAAAACATAATCTGAGGTTTTCTTGATACAAAATCCGTGAAAGTCATAATGAAATAATATAATGCCTAAGAAGGCCAAAACAAGCTTGGGGCCTCTGAAAATTCAACCAAGACCTCCCCTAAGCCTAAAATTATTCCTCAAATCCAATGAAATTGTTGAAAATCTTATTTGAGCATCTAAACCCCGAATATTGATCAAAGTCAACCCAAAAGCTAAAACCTCAACAATTTCCAACTTAGGACCCCAATTCCACGAAAAAACTTTGAATCTGAAACCGACGAAGCTCTTAGACCGAATTTCATATTTTGAAACTAATGGAATCGATGGAATTTCATTTTGAGACTCAAAAACTCAAAGGTAACGACAACCATTTTTTAACAATTTTAGACTTTCCAAAGTCTAAAATTTCCACAATTCACAACTTTTTACTCAAAACTTAAAATTGATTTCACAAACCAACTAGAAACGACTCGATGAAACAATCGAGAAGGGTAAAATGATAATTTTAAATTTTTTATAAAATGGCCTTTTGAGTCATTACACTATTACTCGAGTATCAAATAGTCATTGCTGGTTAAAAATGTCTTTACCAGGTTAAAAAGGCTCTGATATCACTTTTGATTTTTCTAAAAGTTGAGGTGATAAAAAATATTGAAAATATCTCTCAAACATTTTATTAAGAATATAAGAGCTTAAATAACCAACTTAAACATAAAATCTACATAATTAAAAATTCCAAAATTCCAAAATATCTCAACTTTCAACAACTAAAACGACCTACCAAAAGTAATAAACTTCATATTTATTCTAAACCTAAAAAACGTATTACGTTAAAGTTTATTGTATTAACTGAAAACAATTTTCAATAGAAATTACTAATGTAAACTTATATTTGACTCAATAGGATTATGTACTAAATATTAAACAAAATAAATCTGTTTTTAGGGTTCGTTTGGCCATGCGATATGGAATCATGATATGGTATCATAATATGAAATCATGAGATAAAATTGAAGCTTTGTTTGGACATGCGATATGGAATTTTTGTGTTGTATATTTTCGCATAAACATAAGAATCTCATAAGTTGTAAAACTATTAAAATAGCCCCAATTATTTATAAAATCGCATAATAAATTATTACAAAGTTATTTGTCTCTACTTAAGTAACTGCTTCTTCTAACTTTAATTCATCAAACTTTAATTCAATAAAAATATTGAACATAAATTGTAGTGTACTAGTAACTGTTTGGACATGCGAAATTGCTTTGAAATTTTTACTTGTCACTTTTTACATATAAAAGAAAAGACAATAATATTTTTTTTCATATTTTACCCTCAAAATTAAATACTTATTTTCAAATTATATTTAATATTATTTTTGTGGTATTTTGTTTAAGGATGAAAAAGAATCCTTAATTTAAGATAAATTGATAATATGTTGTAGCATTTAATTAGGAATAATAATTATCTCTTCTTATTCTTAAAAACTTCAATACACGTTGAAAAAATTATTATCTATATAGTTAAATTTAAGAACTATCATATCACGTAATTTTCTAAAAAAATAGTTTGCTCTGCATAAATAATTATGCATTAAATTAGGTTTAAGCCTATCAAACCTAACTTTCACTGCATCAATTTATTGGAGTAAATTAAGAGAACACCTTCATTGCATCAATTTGATCTACTCTATTGTTCAAATAGATATAACTATAAGTTGTAATAAATATAAAATAGTAGAAGTAATAAATTAGGTGTTGGAGTAAATTAAGAGAACAAATTTATTACTCAACAATCGGTTGGTATGAGTTAAAGTGACTATATGTTGTCGACAATAATAAATTTTATGTTGGTGAGAATAATAAATCTTAAAAAGTAATGATGTGATTATAAATTTTATTTACATATGAAATAAATGGTTAGTAGATATAAATGTGAATTGTTTTAACAAAATATAAACTTGTGGATCAATTTTCGTATTTAAAAAATCTCAAATCATGATATGGAGTTCCCATATCATGATTTTTGGAGAATATGGAATCACATCTCATGAAATCATATCATGAGATGGAATCAGCGTGAAATCGCAAGTCCAAACGTTGATTCCATCTCATGATTCCATATCGTGATATGGTATTGCATGGCCAAACGCTTACTTAGTACATCAAGTTTTGCAATCATGTGCTCTATTCTTTACATTGACTATTGAATTATTGAAAAAGAAATTGATAAAGTTCAATTGTCACCATTCAAACTACAAGAAAAATCTATCCATGTTAACTACAAAATCAAACCTAATAAAAATGAATGGTAAGGGGGTCATGGTTATTGGGAAGAAAAAGATTTTCTTCACATATTCATGATATGGTATGCCCAAATAACTGTTGGAATTTTGTTATGATTTTTTTTATCACAATTTAGTTTTACATTTCTCTAAAAAAAAAGGAAAGTCAAAGGAAGAGATTATATCAATGAAGCTCTAATACCACTTTTGATTTTTCTAAAAGATATAAGGCAACAAAAAAAAGTTGAAAATATTTCTCAATTATTGTAAAACAGATGTCCACGTTAATATATTGTGTTGTAAGATAAATATACACACAATATGTTAAATGTTGTATACTAGTTAACCATATGATATACTTGATGCCCAAAATAATTGCATGTCAAATAGATATCCATGTATCACACATGGTACCCAAATATATACAACTATATATACTCCCTCTTCTTCAAACAAAGAGAGAAGCAAGAGTAAGTGAAAAGAAAAAAAATACTACACATACTATTTTTCACCCATTTTTCTTGTTCTCTTAGCATTGATACTTAATTTATAACATCAATCATTATAATAAGTATATTAAGTGAAAACAATTTTTTATAGAAATTACTAATATCTACTTATATTTCACTCAGCGAAATTATTAAGTAAATATTAAACAAGATAAATTTGTTCGAATCTATATAATACATCAAATTCTACAATCATATGCTCTTTACATTGACTAATGGGTTATTAAAAAAAGTAATTGATTCAATTGTCACCAATCAAACTACGAGAGAAATCTAACTCTCTTAATTATAAACTCAAACCTAATAAAATTCAATGGGAGGGGCGAGGGTCATGGTTATTGGGGAAAAAAAGATTTTCTTCACATATTTATGATGTGATAGACCCAAATAACTGTTAGTATTTTGTTAAGATTTTCTTTCCACGTTTGAGTTTTACGTTTCTCTAAAAGGAAAGTCAATATTATCATAAAAAAAAATTTTACTTTTTTGGAAAGAATATATAAGATCAATGAGGCTCTCATACCACATTTGATTTTTTCTTAAAAGATGAGGCTACAAAAAAAAGATTGAAAATATTTGTCAATTGTTGTAAATGAATGTCCACATTAATATATTATGTGTTGTAAGATAAATATACACAATATGTTAAGTGTTGTTTACTAGTCAATCATGTGATATACTTGGTGTCGAAATTATACACTTGACAAATAGATGTCCATGTATCACACTTAGTACCCAATTGTATATACAATTATGTATACCTCCTCTTCTTGTAACAAAGAGAGAAGCAGGAGTGAGTGAAAAAAAAGAGGGAAAAACTACATAATATGGCAAACTTTGTTATATATTTAAGGCACATAGCTATAGTATATTTTATTAATTTATTATGGATTTATTTAAATATTAAATAGCAAATATGCTATTACATGCTTGATCATTTATTTTCAGACATGTTTTACGGTCACTGATCCTTATTTATCATCTCCAAAGCTTTCTCTTTCAAATCAACCTATTTTTTTCAAATTTCATTCCAATTCATATATACATTTATCTTGTCTGTTCAACATCTTTCTCAATTAGTCATTGCCTATTGGTTAATATACATATATTTTTGTATAGATTTATTTAATTCAATGTATTCATTTGTATGTTAGTTAAGTACTATATATACATGTATTGTACTATTTTTATTTTCTCACTTAGTTATTGCCCGTTGATAGTATTCATGTTTTGTTTTATATATTTAGTTAATATTCATGTATTTTTGTATGTATATATATTAAATCAATGTATTCATCTATATTGCTCATTGGTAATATTCATGTATTTTTTATATATATTTAATTAATATCCATTATGTTTGTATGTGTGTGTGTGTGTATATATATATATATATATGTATGTATTCATTTGTATGTTAGTTAACTGTATTTATTTATTTATTTTAGTATTTATATTTCTAACTTAGTATTTACGTTTTAGTTTAGCCATTATCATATTTAGTTTATATCCATGTATTTTTGTATGTATATATATATATTAAATCAATGTATTCATCTATATTGCTCATTGGTTAATATTCATGTTTTTTTATATATATTTAATTAATATCCATTATGTTTGTATGTGTGTGTATATATGTATGTATTCATTTGTATGTTAGTTAACTGTATTTATTTATTTATTTTAGTATTTATATTTCTAACTTAGTATTTACGTTTTAGTTTAGCCATTATCATATTTAGTTAATATCCATGTATTTTTG
>JAJOOS010015590.1:0-28406 GCA_029582725.1 Solanum chiquidenum
AAAGAGTTAGAAAGGGCGTTCTAAACCCGGTTAGAATCTTCAGACACATGGGCTCATTAGTAGTATGTAATAGTTCTTGACAGGCCCTTTGCTTGGGTAAAAGGCACTACCATACAGTCTAGAAGTTGTTTAAAACTTTTGTGTAATTTAATTCTTATGTAGTCGGACTACCTCTAAGGATATGGAAGCACTAAGGATATGGAATTGCTTGATCTATGGCGTGGCGGATTACCGCCACGCCAGAGATCCTGTCGTTTGGTATTTATTTATTTATGTATAATATTGATTGAAAATTTGAATATGTATATTTTAATTTAATTAAAAAAATATTAATTAAAAAAATTCTATAAATATTTAATATAGTTTCTCTCTATAAAATAATCTTATTATTAAAAGTGCATTGATACATACCCTTTTTCTTAATTTAACTCTCAAAAGTATTTTTTTGAAAAAGATTAGTCAAACACGATTTGTTTATCAAAATTATTTTTCAAATGAATTAGCCAAACACAAATTATTTCTAGAAATAAGCAATTTTAGCGGTAATGCCAAACAGACTTTCAATCTGTTCAAACTTTAAATAAATGAAAAGAGGCTAAAATATACCCAAAGTATTAAAAGTAGCTCATAAATGTCTTCCTTTGACTTTAGGCTCAAATATACCCTACAACTAATGGATCAACTTGATATATAGTGGACTTTAAAATAATTATATGGCACGTTATAAGTTTGTCACACGTATAATTTAGGATTAAAATTACACACATCCATTTATTAAGAAACTTAACCTTATTTAATCTTAACTTAAACCCACGACCCCTTTTTATTCTTCCTCATTAGAAGAAATTAGTTTTAAGTAATGACTTTTGAAGTTTAAGATTAGGTTATATAATGTGCAAACCCTCAATTGAGATTTATAAGTCATCAAAGAAGCAAAGCCTCTTAATATACGATTTTGAACAAATCTTATCTAAAGCAATATGAGGAGCAATGTAACAAAGAAAATATGTGTATTTCTCGAAAGATTATGATACATAGAGAGCCAGGTATAAAATCTATCACATAAGATATTTAGAAGTTTGTCATACCTACAAGTGTCATTTGTGGAGAGCAAAGAAGGATTGTGCAAGAAGATGCTAATGTTATTAAAGAATGTAGAATATTCATGTCAGTTTAGGAACTAAGGATATGTATTCCACTTTCGCATTAGACTACAGTACACTATTTTTTCAATGTCTATGGTACACAATTTAATCCACCCCAATCTTCATTAGAGAATCCCACACGATTAAGAGATGATTGAGCAGAGATTCAAAAGTCAAACTGAGTCGTACTAGTTAAGTATATATAGAAGCACTCCATTTTACAACACTCAAGTGATTATCCACTCGATTCTGCATGAATTGACAAAGAAGATAAACAGTATGAGTGAGGTCTGATCATGTGAGAGTTAGGCACTTGAAAGCGCCAAACACATTTCTAAATTTGAAAGAATCAAACAAGGGATCATTTAAATTATGTAATCCATGTTTCTGAGCAAGTGGAGTACTGTAAATGGCACGAGCATATGCCAATTTCGTTCTCTGTAAATCATCAAGACATACTTTTGTTGGTTAAGGTGTAAACCATCCTTGGTACGCACGACTTCAATGCCTATATATATAGTAATGAAGAGGACCCATGTCTTTCATGGCATACTTGGTTTTAAGTTGTTAATTAAGGCATGAAACATTGAGGAGTTTCTATATGTGTAGACTATATTGTCAACATATAATAAAAGAAAATGGTATCTTGAGAAGACTATAAGATGTAAAAGGAAAAGTTTGCTTTTCTACAAGTAAATTCCACTTAAAAGAAGTGGGTGCTAAACTTCTGAAACCAAGCGTTGGGTATAGTTTCAATTCATATAGGGACCTTTTAGATTACACACATGAGTTGGAATTATTGGATAAAAAACCCCCGAACTATGTTTCATAAATACTATCTCCTTAAGAATTTCATAGAGGAATGCATTCTTGAGATCGAGTTGCTTGATTTGCCGGTAGAATAATTAGTCCTGGCGCTCAGAAAAAACTAGTGGTGGCATATCTTATGGTAATCCTTCTCTTACCAT
This sequence comes from Solanum chiquidenum, assembly GCA_029582725.1. Classification (NCBI taxonomy): domain Eukaryota; kingdom Viridiplantae; phylum Streptophyta; class Magnoliopsida; order Solanales; family Solanaceae; genus Solanum; species Solanum chiquidenum. The sequence goes on from JAJOOS010015590.1 coordinate 2,114, forward strand.
GATAATCAAGGAGAATCAAAAAAGGTATCAGCTACGATACTAATTTTGACCTATTAACAAATAGGTTCATCAAAAGCGGTATGAAGAAGGTGCATAAGCTTGACCAAGTGTAGGTACTGTAGTAAATGATTATGCACAACAAGTACTACAGTATCTAGGGGTTCATCCAATGTAATTTGGGGAACCTATTATGTCAACAACTCTCAAAGGGTCTATTATGGTTACAAATGTCAAGGTTGAAACTATTAGAATCAATGAAAACATTAACCACAAGGACATGATAATTAAGGGTTTGGGTATCATAACAAAGGTGGTCATAATTTGGGAAACTAGAACAATGGTAACAATTTTTTCAACATAAGCTTAAATCCATATGTCCCTCAAAAGGGACGAACATCTAACTCACAATAGTGGAGAGAGGGTCCTTGTAATATGCAAAGAAATTCTAAGTTAAAGGGTGTATAGTAGAAAAGGTTATGTAGAATCTAGAGTGGAATGATGCTATAGTTCACAACATTTCAGAGACCGTGAGTTTCCACACCGCCGCTATTTGAAAACTTGAAATACAAGTGTGAGCCATATGTCTAGGGAGCATAACCTTCACCAAAAGGGCAAACTTTCAAGAAACACAATTGAAAATCTAAAAGGGAGTAGAAGTAAGTCTATGTCTCACTGTATGTCAATCACCATAAGGAATGGAAAGTTTCTCTAAGATGAGATAGGATATGTTGAAGTTTCATATATACTTAAGGTGGAAACACCTATTATAGTTGTTGATGAAAGTGTTGTGAATAAATCACTGTTCCAAGATGCAAATAGTTCTATGGTTAAAGAAGAGGTAATTGAAGTGTCAGAACCTCTACCGCCCCGCTTCTTAAGCATGTCCTTCTTTTTCCTTAAAGGATTATAAAAGGCAAAAAAGGCCACATTTGAAAAATATGTTGATGTCTAGAAACAAGCAATATTCGATGTTATATTCCTAGATGTTATCTAAGATATGCTAGGAATTACTAAGGGGTCGTTTGGTAGCTAGAAAAAGCTACATCTAATGTATGGATAACTTTGTCATTCATGTATTAATTTTATGTATAATATTGATTGAAAATTTGAATATGAATATTTTAATTAAAAAATTTATAATAAATATTTAAAATAGTTTCTCTCTATAAAATAATCTTAATATTAAAAGTACATTGATACTTACCATTTTTCTTAATTTGGCTCTCAAAAGCATTTTTTAAAAGAGATTAATCAAATGAGATTTGCTTATCAAAAGCACTTTTCAAATGAATTAGCCAAACACAAATTATTATTTTTCAAAAGTCCTTTTTTTAAAAAACCATTTTAAAAAAGTGTTTCTAGAAATAAGCAATTTTTAGCAGCAATGTCAAACAGACTCTCTATCCGTTCAAACTTTAAATAAATGAAAAGAGGCTTAAAATATACCCAAAATATTAAAAGTAGCTCATAAATGTCTTCCTTTAACTTTAGGGTCAACAAATATTCTTAATGTTTTTTAGGCTCAAATATACCCTACAACTAATGGATCAAGTTGATGTATTTTGGATTTTAAAATAATTATATGCCACATTATAAGTTTGTCACACGTAAAATTTAGGATTAAAACTACACACATCCATTATTAAGAAACTTAACCTTATTTAATTTTAACTTAAACCCACGACCCCTTTTTATTCTTCCTCATTAAAAGAAATAGATTTTAAGTAATGACTTTTGAAGTTTAAAATTAGGTTCTATAATGTGCAAATCCTCAATTGAGATTTATAAGTCATCAAAGAAGCAAAGCCTCTTGATATACGATTTTGAACAAATCTTATCTAAAGCAATATGAGGAGCCAATGTAACAAAGAAAATGTGTATTTCTCGATAGATTGTGATACATAGAGAGAGCCAAGTATAAAAATCAATCATATAAGATATTAAGAAGTTTGTCTACCTACAAGTGTTATTTGTGGAGAAGAAGGAATGTTAATAAAGAATGTAGAATATTCATGTGAGTATAGGAACTAAGGACATGTAGTTCGCTTTGACACTAAATTTATTGACGGTACACTATTTTTTCGATGCCCATGGTACACAATTTGATCCACCCCAATCTTCATTAGAGAATCCCACACGATTAAGAGATGATTGAGCAGAGATTCAAAAGTCAAATTGAGTTGTACTAGCTAAGTACATATAGAGCACTCCTTTTTACAACACTCCAATGATTATCCACTCGCATCTGCATGAATTGAGAAAGAATATTAACAGTATGAGCGAGGTCTGATCATGTGAGAGTTAGGCACTTAAAAAGCGCCAAACACATTTCTAAATTTGAAAGAATCAAACGAGGGATCATTTGAATTATGTAATCCATGTTTCTGAGAAAGTGGAATGTAAATGACACGAGCACATGCCAATTTCATTCTCTCTAAATCATCAAGGCATACTTTTGTTGGTTAAGGTATAAACCATCCTTGGTACGCACTACTTCAATGCCTATATATAGTAATGAAGAGGCCTCATGCCTTTCATGGCATAGTTGGTTTTAAGTTGTTAATTAAGGCAAGAAGCAATGAAAAGTTTCTGCACGTGTGGAGTAAATATATCGATCGTCAACAAATCATATAGGAAAATGGTATCTTGAGAAGACTGTAAGATGTAAAAGGAAAATTTTGCTTTTCTACAAGTAAATCTCACTTAAAATAAGTGGTTGTTGAACTTCTGAAACCAAGCTTTGGGTGTTTTTCAATTCATATACGGACCTTTGTAGATTACACACACGAGTTGGAAATATTGGATTGAAATTCCCAAACTTTGTTCCATAAATACGATCTCCTTAAGAATTCCATAGAGGAATGCGTTCTTGAGATCAAGTTGCTTGATTTTCCAGTAGAACAATCAGTCCTGGAGCTCAGGCAAACCTAGTGGTGGCATATCTTATACTAATCCTTCTCTCACTTCTATAATCAAGGAGAATCAAAAAAGGTATCACCTGATCTCCAATATGGGTACTAATTTTGACCTATTAATGAATAGGTTCATCAAAAGTGGTATGAAGAAGGTGAATAAGGTTGACGAAGTTTAGGTATTGTAGTAAATGATTATGCACAACAAGTACTACAGTATCTAGGGGTTCATCCAATGCAATTTGGGGAACCTGTTATGTCAACAACTCTCAAAGGGTCTATTAGGGTCAAAATTGTCAAGGTTAAAACTATCAGAATTAATGAAAACCTTAATGAGAATGACATGATAATTAAGGGTCTGGGTATCAGAACAAAGATGGTCTTAGTCTGGGAAACTAGAACAATGGAAACAATTTTTTCAACATAAGCTTAAATCCATATGTCCCTCAAAGGGGACGAACATATCACTCGCAATAGTGGAGAGAGGGTCCTTGTAATACGCAAAGAAATTCTAAGTTAAAGGGTGTATAGTAGAAAAGGTTATGTAGAATCTAGAGTGGACTGATGCTATAATTTACAACATTTCAGAGACCGTGAGTTTCCACATTGCCTCTATTTGGAAACTTGAAATATAAGTGTGAGCCATGTCTAGGGAGCATAACCTTCACCAAAAGGGCTAAATTTCAAGAAACACAATTGAAATCTAAAAGGGAGTAGAAGTAGGTCTATGTCTCACCACAAGGAATGGAAAGTTTCTCTAAGATGAGGTAGGAGATGTTGAAGTTTCATACCTACTTAATGTGGAAACACCTGTTATAGTTGTTGATGAAAGTGTTGTGAATAAATCACTGTTCCAAGATGCAAATAGTCATATGACTAAAGAATAGGTAATTGAAGTGTAGAACCTCTACCACCACTTCTTAAGCATGTCCTTCTTTTCCTCAAAGGATTATAAAAGGCAAAAGAGGCCACATTTGAAAAATATGTTGATGTCTTGAAACAAGCAATACTGGATGTTATATTCCTAGATGTTATTCAGGATATGCCAGGAATTACTAAGGGGTTGTTTGGTAGTTGGATAAAGTTAAATCTAATGTATGGATAACTTTGTTATTCATGTAGTAATTTATATCATGTTTTGTTTGCAAATAGGATGAAAGTTATTCATGTATTAATTTTATACAATGTTTGGTTGTTAGATTTTCAAATGTTGTATAAAAGTTATTCGTGTATTAATTTTATACGATGTTTGGTTAAGAGGTTTTCAAATATTGTATAAAATTTATTCATGTATTAAATTTATGGTGTTTGGTTGCGTTTTTTGTGCATAATTAATACTTTGTATAACTTATGAGGGAATATATGTATGATTTATGCAGGATTAAAGGTGGAATAAGTTATGTGTGTATTAGTTATACATGTATTAAAATAGTAAATTACATATTTACCCCTATCAATTTACTTTTAAATAAATATTAATTTACAACAAATCAAATAATTAATACATGTAACAAAAGCACTATGCATTTTTTTGCTTGGGATTTTTTATCTTCTTAATTGATTAATTACTTTTAGTTTCTTTGCTTAAATTCTTGTTACGTGTTCTCTAGGTGGTAAGGATGTAACACCTCAGAAATTATAAGGTCAGATTTGAAAGAAAAAGTGCAGATTTTGGCACTTGTGCAGGAACTATGTGTCCTATCTACGGACCGTAGGAAGTCCTACATGCCGTAGAAAGGAAGTCGTGGAGTTGAGTTGATTTGAGTTTTTGGAAATGTTGAGCCTCTGAAGTTGGACCTACGAATGGACAGGATGGGACGTAGTTGGTTCTACTGGTCGTAGATGGGTCCTGTATAAGGATTTCATACTTTGTGAAATTTTGGAACTAAGGTTGATGACTATATATGGGGTCTACGGATCGTAAAAGGGTCGATGGTCCGTAGAAAATTGGCCAAATTTTAGGTCCCAGTAAGATTACCTATGGTTGACGTGTACGGTCCGTAAGAAGTTCTACGGTCAATAGGTCCAAATCATAGAGTCCTTCGGCAGTTTTTAATAAAGGGTATTTGGGTGTTTTCCTATGCATTTAATACCTATACTAGTCGTTTTGACCACATTTCTAAGGGAAATTAAGGGATTAAGGTTGAAGATTACAGATGGGGTCTACGGACCATAAAAGGATCGACGGTCCGTTGAAAGGGTTTCGTAGAAAGTTGGCCAAATTTTAAGTCCCAGTAAGTTGACCTATGGTTTGCCCCGTACGGTCCATAAGAAGTTCTACGGTCCATAGGTCCAAACCATAGGGTCCTCAGACAGTTTTTAATGAAGGGTACTTGTGTTTTTTTCTATACATTTAATGTCTATACTATGTCATTTTGACCCTATTTCTAAGTCCTATAACGACCCTTGAGTTCCTAAATCTATCTGAACCCTATCATTCTCTCAAATTCCCAAATCTCATCCAAGTTCATCATCCCTAATTATCTCTTAAGCTAAAGGAAGAAAGCTAGGGCTCCAAGCTTCAAGTCTTCTTTTTCTTGTTTCTTTGCTATACTTTGATCATCAAGGTATGTGAGAATTCACCAATGGGTTCCATTCATCCATTGAGTCCCAAAGAAATTTTAAGTTCCAATTCAATTTCACCCCTTTCAATTAGTGTTTATATCAATCTTCATGGGTCTTATTTGATTATGATTCAATTGTTCAATTTCAATCTTATTATGTATGCTTTGATTAAACTACATGATTTTCAATCGATTTCATATAGACTCATGTTTTTACTTGATTATGATGACGAATTTATGAAGAAAGCTTATGAATTTATGAAGTATGATTTATGAAAGCTATGGATGTTTTATGAAAATGATGTTTATGAACTAAGGATACTTATGAGACAAGTATTAATGAATTATGAAATATTTTCTCACATATTATGAAATCAGAGTTAGGTTTTCTCATGCATTGTCATGATCCAGGGGTAACCCCTAGATGTAACAAGGCGTATGAGACCCCGAGAGGCCCCATACAAGCCACTTGGCATATCATAACATAAAGTAATAAAAAAGGTGGGGAAATTTAAAACATTTCAAACAATCAGAGTCTTTAATTAAATGAGTGGAAGTCTAATGACACTGTCTCAAACCATCTAACATAAGAGAATAAAATCTTGGGACGCAGCCCATACAATAGTCCAACATGAAAAGAAAGACATAAAAGAGAAAGGGGTGATCCAATCCAGGGGTGATCCAATCCTCAAATGCTATGAGGACCCACCAAATATTCACTTGCTTGATCAACTATGAACCTAGCCACAAGTGTGTGAATCAAGAGTGTCGGACCCTACATTTTGATAAGAAATGTAGGGAAGAGTATGCGTTAGTACAAACATATATTAAATATGATAGCTTGCATAAACAACATAAACATAAGCATTAGTCAACATAAGACACAAGTCATAAACATAATCAATGCACATAAATCATCATAATAAAAGAGGAATACTTCCTTAAGCAACCTCACTCATCCATAGCCAAGACTTAGGTCATCCGCCTCTAGTCAAGCATACTTCATAGAAGGCATATCTAGGAACATTCCAAGTTAATCTTCCTCATAACATAATCACATCATTCATACTTACTTTTAAATACATGGGCGCCTCATTGCCTAACATACGAAGGCTAATGGGTATTCATCTCTTGCCTTGCTTACTTTAGGATTATGGTACTCGCCTCCACAATCACATCATATGAAACGGTACTCGCCTCCACATCATTTCACAAGGATCATGGGTACTCACCTCCATGTCCATTCATTATAATAAAAACGTGGGGAATCACCTCTTGTTCAATTCTAAGGAGTATGAGAATTCACCTTATATCCTTAACATATAGAGGTCAAGGGTAGTCGTTCTTGCCTCATCATTCATTAAGCATTTTAGTCTAGATTCATTTAGGTGATCAGTCCTTTCAACCTAGAATCATTTATGTGATTAAACCTTTCACATTCATTCAATCATATTTATCAATTCATTGTAGGAAGTATCCCTTCCATACTACAACATCACCAATCAACAATTCATAGTCTAGGCTTTACTCTCAAGCACTAACATCATATTCATCATATATGCTTCAATCTCAAGAAATTCTAGTCATGATTCATCAATCCTATAAGGAGATATCTAACCCATAAGTTTCCCTCTCATGGCATCAAACCCAACATATCAATTCTACCCTAAAATCATAGGATAGGCATGGGTACATGTAATTTCATCCTAAATACATGTAATTCTATTAACTCAATCATAAGCAATCATAATCCACTTAATTGGATCAACATTCATCATAACCCACAACATTGGAAGAAACCCTAACAAAAATTAGGAATTTAGACTTCACAATTAGGGAATCTAAAGGGACTCCGTGGGAGAAAGGATCTCATGGATGAAAATCAATCATACCTTAGTCACAAAACCCACCAAAAGCCTTGAAGATTGGACACTTGAACTTGACCTACCTTCAATCTATTCCTTCTTCTTCCACTTTCTAGAGAGAGAATATTTGAGAGAGAGTTTGGGGTTTCTTTTGGGAATTAAGAGAATGACTTAAGAAAAGTGAATTTAGCGGTCTAAAATACTTATATAGGTGGTATAGTCTTGGGTAAAACGACACCACTTCAATTTAATTAAAACTGAAAAAGACCCTTAAGTCCCTACAAATAACCATCAGCTCTTGGACCATGGAATCCCGACTGACGGACAGTGAATGGACCTACGGTCTGTCCTGCACAGTCGTGGTCTGGTCAGAGAATTTTGGCCCGTCGACGACCACTGGACCACGGGGCGTGGATCAACCTATGGTCCGTAGGTCCCACTGTGGTCCATGGCCTGGACCAATTCCTGGAATTGCCTACCCACGTCCCCACCTACGGTTCGTGGGTCAACCTATGGTTCGTGGTTGGCCCTCGTGAATGGCACATGTAAGTTCCAATTCAGCAACTTTGCCTCTTTTCGAATTCGGGGTGTTACACGCATGTATGAATCATGATATTTAGGAGCTACACTATGATGATTTATGATTGAATTGGTAGTTTAATTATGTATTTCCAAGTATGATGATATGAATATAAATATGACTAATTCCGTTGGAATTTTACTTAGCACCGAGAGGACTTTGAGATGGAGGCTCTCTTATTAGTAGAAGTCGGGTCTCTAGAAGCAATTTCATTGTCCCAAACTACGTGCCCATATAGGATTATCTTAAATGACCTAACTAGTTGATGATTCGGGAATTTTGACTCATTCAGGGTTTATTATTCAATAATTTAGTGTCATCAATGCCTATTTATGCTCATAACTAATGTAAATCTGTTGTTATACAACAATGAAGGCTTAAGAGTGAGGCAGGGACATTACAATGAAAAAAGTAGTGAACAAGTTTGAAAAGTTGAAGAAAAAAGAAGTTGGACCTCGCAAAAGACACTTGGCGACTCACCGAGTGAGCCTCTAACTCGCCTAAAGTTCCAGCGAAGTAACCCATGGACCAAACCAACTTGGCGAGCAAAAATATGATTCAGTGAAGCACCGAATGGATCAGTGACAATGATCAAGCTCGCCAAAAGCTCCAAAACAATTTGATGGAGGATCTAAGTCAAAAGGCGAGAATAAGAGCAACTCGGTGGATTGTCAAATGGGTCGGTGATCCCGACTAACTTTGCCGAGTTGACTCCGTGCTGAGTTTTTGAGAATGTATAAATTCAATTTTTAAAAGAAGAAAAAGAGTTTTCACACCGTGCATTCTTATTTTTGGAGAGTTTTTCACATTTCTACATTGTTGAACAATTTTTGGAGAAGATTGGGATCTCTGATTTGACATTTTTGGATTCTAGCTTTAATTTTGGCTTTGGGTATTTGCAGATTGTTAACAATTTGGATTGATAATCTATTTGGTAATAATTTCTTACTTTTTGCTATGTTAGGCTAAAACCCTCTACCCTGGGGGTGTGATCATGTAGTTGAATGCATTAATTAGCTAATGGCTATTATTAATTGCTGAATTTAATGTTGTTTAGACATGGATTCAATTGTTTGTTCATGTTTTAATTAATGAATTGAAGTTGCAAATTTTGTTCTAGCTTAGCTCTCTAAGCTTGCTTGGGAAAGAGGTATTAGAGTAGAATGATTGATTGATAGTTGTATTGATTACATCTTTAAGACCCAGCTTGAGAAAGTGGATTTGATTGTGTCTTTACCACCCATCTTGAAAAAGTGAGTTAATTAAGGAATTGGGTTGTTTAGAATTGTTAAGCTTATTGAGGTTCGAGAGAACTCACTCAAAACATGATAGTTGATCGAGAGATGACTATCCTATTCAAAACATTTCATACCCATTGTCAATCAACAACTTAGAGCAATTAGTGATTACCCATTACGCGAAATTGGCATTCGACATAACACATTCCTAAGGCATTCTCTCTAACCGTTTAACTCTCGTGTTAATTGATCCATGTTTACAGTTGGTTACCTAATTTCCCCCATTTCATATTGATCACTAAAATTTATTGATTTAGTTTATGTTGCGTATTTCTCTTGCACCTACAAAAGATTAGAACACGTCTTCACTTCATAATCGAATTATTTATCGTATCACTCCATGTGGGATCGACCCCAACTCATCATTGGGTTTATACTTTTTAGTGTCCACCTACACTTTGAATGGGAAGAAGTATAGTTGAGCGTTATCAAAAAATGATGCCACTGCCGGGGAGTGGTGCTTATAATTCTTTTATTCAAGTGTTCTTGTTGACTAATTTTGTTGTAGTAGAATTTTCTTACTTGAGTTCTTGTTGGCTGCCCTAAAACAGGTGAATAAATGAGTGTGAAGGGGAGAAATGCAAGTCAACTTGGGAACAATGATGACATCAAAAACTTGCATGATGTCAATGAGAATCAGCTGGGAAGTACGGGTGATATTCGATAGCCCTCAACTGTGGGAAATGCGGTGCTTCATGTTACCAGCATGATGTTATAGTTGTTGCAAATGAAGGGTCTCTTTGGGGGGGGCTTGCTCATGAGGACCCTCGTGACCACATTCGCAATTTCATGGATGTGTGTGGACCGTTTTCATTCAAGAACAACACTCAAGAGTTAATCCAACTTCATTTGTTTCCCTTCTCTATAATGGGGGAGGCAACAAAGTGGTTGACCGAACTACCAAGGGAATCTATCACTTCTTGCGAAGAGCTCACGAAAGTGTTTTATGAAATATTTTTCCCTCCCTCGAAGATGTTGAAGTTGAGGGATTGCATTCAAAACTTCAAGAGGATTGATGGAGAATTTATTCATGAGACATGGTTTCGATTTCAAAAACTACTTCTCAAATGTCCCACTCATGTATTGCCGGATAATGTGCTCTTGCAATATTTCTACCTGAGTCTTGACACTGTCAACAAAGGTGTCGCCGATCGACTTATTAGGGGTGTTATTATGAGATAATCTTTTGTCGTGGAGTCGATTTTACTTGATGAGATGACTAAAATTAATCGTGCATGGTATACTAGGGAGGATCTAGTGTCTTCTCTAAATCTCGGGCTGACCAAAGAACAATTGGAAAAAAAACAAAGAGCGTATGAGAACATGACCAAGATAATGACCCAAATGGACCTATTGATGACACATGTCATGGGAGGGGGCTATAAGGCTGTGAATGTTGTTGGTGCAAGTAGTGGAGTGAGTCCGAATGGAAAGCAATTTGAAACTATGTATGGTGAGGAAGTGCATTTCTTGTCAAAGCTAGCAAAGGGTTTTTGTTTGAGCTATCCAAGGCCGAGCGGGAATCAAGGTTGGACCAAAGATCATAATGATGGTTGGAGAGATCAGGCTCGTGATTGGCGTGAACAGGATACATATTGGGGAGATAGAGATGATAAAGATCACTATGGGTTTCCTTATGACTGTATGAAGTTGAAGGAACTATATGCCAATCCCGAATACCTTCGGACCGAGGATATGTTTGCCCGTATTATAAGAAAAGTGGAAGGATCGGATAAAGTGCTCAAGGAGATAAAGGCTGATTTCTCATCTTTGAATCAAACGGTGACCTCTCACTCGGATTCCATAAAGCAACTTGAGACTCAAATGGGTCAAATTTTATCTCAATTATATTCAAGACCAAAATGGGGTCTTCCTAGTGACACTTTGGCCAATCCGAAGAATGATAATGACCAATGCATGATTATTGTGACTAGGAATGGTAAGGTCATGAGTGGTGACGTGCCAAATGATGATAAGGCAAGTTCAAGTAAAGGGAAAGATGTTGCTCTTGATAGTGATGGGCTTGATGAATAATTGAATAGTGAAGCATCCAATGAGGTTGATGATGCACTGAAGGACATTGTCTCCAGTGATACTAGAAATTCAGAGTTAAGGGATGCTCCTCCTTTGGTAACTACAAAGCCATTGCCTAAAGTTAACCCACCGTTCCCTCGAAGATTGAAAAAGAGGGATGAAAACGCGAAATTCTAAAAATTTCTCTCTGTTTTCAAAACTCTATCCATAAATCTTCCTTTGTTAGAGGAGTTGTTAGAAATGTTGGGTTATGTGAAGTTTATAAAAGAATTGGTTATCAAGAAGAGGAGTATGGATTTCATAACAGTTGAGGTGTCCCATAATTGTAGCGCCATTATGATGAGCAATGTGGTTGTCAAAAAGGTTGATCTGGGGGCATTCACTATTCCATGCACTATAGGGATATTTCAATTTGCCAAAGCATTGTGTGATTTGGGAGCAAGTATCAATTTAATGCCCTATGCCATTTTTAAACAACTTGGGCTAGGTGAGCCCAAGTCAACAAAGATGTGTCTTCTCATGGTTGATCGATCTATCAAGCGTCCTATTTGCATTCTCTATGATATTTTGGTGAAGGTGGATAGGTTTATATTTTTGGCAGACTTTGTCATTCTTGATTGTGAGATTGATGTTGAGGTTCCTTTGGCTGCTCTATCGGGTTTGGATTCTTATTCTTAGAATCCCTTGAAGCTTGATATAGATTTAAAGAATTGGGAGAGCCCTCCCACAAATCCATCCATTGAAGAACTACCAAAGCTCGAATTGAAGGTACTTCCACCTCACCTTCCTTATGTGTTCTTGGGAGCTAACAACACATTGCCCGTAATTATTGTCACATATTTGCTTGAATGGCAAACACAAACACTTATTAATGTGTTGAAAAGATATAGCAATGCCATTGGATAAACGATTGCCGATATTATGGGAATACCTCCCAGTATTTGTACCCACAAAATTCAATTGGATATGCAAGCCAAGTGTTGAGCATCAAAGGAGGTTAAACCCCCAAATTCAAGAAGTGGTGAAAAAGGAGATCATCAAGTGGCTCGATGCAGGAGTTGTCTACCCTATTATGGATAGCAAGTGGATTAGCCCTGTTCAATGTGTGCCAAAAAATGGCGATATTACTATGGTCCCAAATGAGAAAGAGGAACTTGTACCAATGCGACCAGTTATCAGTTGATGTGTATGCATGGACTACCAAAAATTCAACGCATGGACCGAGAAGGATCATTTCCCAATGCCCTTTATGGATCAGATGCTTGATAGGCTTGCAGGGCGTGGATGGTATTGCTTCTTAGATGGTTACTCCAGTTGTAATCAAATATATATCACACCGGAGGACCGAGAAAAGACAACATTTACATGTCCCTATGGGACGTTTGCCTTCAAAAGAATGTCTTTCGGATTATGTAATGCACCGGCAACTTTTCAATGATGTATGCTCTCTATTTTTGCCAATATGGTTGAAGATTTGATGGAGGTCTTCATGGATGACTTCTCGATTGTGGGTGATACATTTGAAGCGTGTCTTGAGAACCTTGGTGAAGTATTAAAAAGATGTGTCGAAACCAACCTTGTTCTTAATTGGGAGAAATGTCATTTCATGGTCAAATAAGGTATTGTATTAGGGCACAAAATTTTAGGAGAAGGCATCCAAGCGGATCAAGCTAAAGTTGAAGTTATTTCCAAGCTACCTCCTTCCATTTCGGTTAAAGGTGTTTGGAATTTCTTAGGCCATGCGAGTTTTTACAGACGGTTCATCAAGGATTTCTCTAAAGTGGCTTATCCCCTTTGCAAGCTTCTTGAAAAATAAAGTGTCTTCGAGTTTGATGAAGCTTGTGTCAAGGCATTTTTGTGCTTAAAAGAGAGGCTAGTGTCGGCTCTTATCATTGTTGTTTCAGATTGGAGCATTCAATTTGAACTTATGTGTGATACGAGTGGTGTGGCCTTGGGGTTGTTCTTGGCCAACGCAAGGGGAATTTGTTCCACCCGATCTACTATGCTAGCAAGACGTTGAATGTTGCACAAAGGAATTACATCGTCACTGAGCAAGAGTTGTTAGCCGTAGTGTATGCTTTTGAAAAGTTTCGAGCTTATTTTTTGGGGACTAAGGTGGTGGTGCACACAGACCATGCTTTAATCTTATACTTGATGGCTAAGAAAGATGCAAAGCCAAGGTTGATTCGGTAGGTGTTGTTGTTGCAAGAGTTTGATTTTGAGGTCAAAGACCAAAAAGGGTGTGAGAACCAAGTGGCGGATTACTTGTCAAGGCTTGAAACAAATGTTGTTGTTTTCAGTGAGAGGGATAATGAGGAAGCCTTTGTCGATGGGTTGGTAATGGTTGTGTCAAAATGGTAATCCGCCTTGGTATACTTATTTCACAATTTATGTTGTGTGTGGGATTCTCCCCGACGGGCTAATATTTTTACCAATGAAAGAGGTTCCTTTTTTATGTGAAGAATTACTTTTGGGATGAGTCGTATCTATTTCGGGAGTGTGCGGACCATATGATTAGAAGGTGTATTCCGGAAGTTGAGGTGAATACTATTCTTGATGCTTGCCATACGTCACCAGTTGGTGGACACCACAATGGAGTACGTACAACTGCCAAGGTACTTCAAAGTGGTTATTATTGGCCAACTTTATATTAAGATGCAAACTCTCTTGTTAAGAAATGTGTGCAATGTCAAAAACAAGAGGGAGTGTCACGAAGGCACAAACTACCTCTCACTCTTGTTCTACTGGTCGAGTTAGTTGATGTTTGGGGAGTCAATTTCATGGGCCCTTTTGTGAGCTCGTATGGGAATATATACATCTTAGTAGCTGTTGACTATGTCTCAAAATGGGTAGAGGCGGTGGCCTTACCCAACAATGAGGGGAGAAATGTTGTTCAATTTCTCAAGCGATATATTTTCACAAGATTTGGCACTCCACATGCAATTATTAGTGATGGGGGTTCTCATTTTTGTAACCGAATGTTTGCATATTTGTTGAGAAAATGTGGAGTTAAACATAATGTTGCTACCCTTTATCATACGCAAATAAGTGGTCAAGTTGAGGAGTCAAACCGAGAGATCAAAAGCATTTTGGCCAAAATCGTTAATGCAAATTGAACCGATTGGTCCCAGAAGTTGGATGACACTCTTTGGGCGTATAGAACTGCATTCAAAACCCCGATTGGTATGTCCCCATATCAATTGGTGTTTGGAAAATCGTGTCATCTATCGATTGAGCTTGAGAATAAGAAGGTGTGGGACTTGAAAGCCATGAACTTGAATTGGGGGATGATTTAAAGGATAGAGTTTACCGAATCCATGCAATGGAAGAGTTTCGGTTGCAAGCTTATGAGAGTTCAGCCCTTTATAAGGAGAAAATGAAGAAGTGGCATGACACCAAAATCCTTCGATGAAAGTTTAAAGTCGGTGATCTTGTGTTGCTCTACAACTCTCATTTGAGACTCTTTCTGGGTAAACTCAAGTCAAAATAGCCAGGCCATTTAAAGTGAATTGAGTGTTGTTCACTAATGGGGCAATAGAAGTTAAAAGCAAGGATAGGTCGGTGTTCAAGGTGAATAGGCAAAGCTTGAAGCTTTACTTTGGTGAATGCCTAAACTTGTCAGTGATTGAAGTGGTGTATTTGGAAGATGTCTGAATGCATTCCCACATTGTGCCACGACGTTAACTAAGACTCTTCTTGGGAGGCAACCCAAGTTTTAGCTTTTTGTCACTTTGAATAATGTTTGTTGAATGCATTGGTTAGAGTTCTTATTTTGGAAGAATGGCGATTGGGCGAGGGGTTGGCTCACTCGACGAGTCGTCGAATGGTCCCCAAGATCACCTAACTGCATCACCTTTTGAAATCCACGATTGAGGATAATTCTAGAATACGTCGAGTTGACTAGGCGAGGTCGATCGATCTCGCCCTTTTGCACCAGCTGAAGGTCTAGCTTTCTGTAAATTTTGGTGAGTTGTAGTCTGTTCGACAATTCTCTGAGTGGGTCGGCGACATCAGTACTGCTCGTCGATTGGCGCATGAATTGAAGAGCCATTTTTTTTCCGATCCTTTCACTCAGTGACCCTTACTTTTCCTTTTTATTATTTCATTTAGTTTTTATATGCATTGAGGACACTGCTTAGTTCTTTTTTGTGGGGTGAAGGTTTCTCTATGAATGCGTTAATAGTGATTGTTGGTTGTGACTCATTGTTATCTCTCATGTTTGGTTGATCACAAATGTTCTCTTGTACATTCGAGTATCGGCTGCGATCAATACCGATGACTTGAATAGTCCTCTTGATGAACGATATGTTTGTACAAGTCTAACGAGGAAAAATTGAGTTGCATAAGTCATGTGTAAGCTCTTAGCATCTCATTGTGACTAGTCAATTTTCGAAGTGAGTCTTGTAATGATCGTTGCACACGAGATTAACTTGTAGAGTCATGATTGATAATTCTCTTGAATGTCTTGTGTGGGGAGGTTTACTTGAAACATGTGCATGGTGATATCTAGAACTTGCCCCTTTGGTCCAACTGATTAATTTTGGTGATTGAAGGAAATGATCTTAGGAATGAATTTTCTAGAGTGAACATAATTGCCATATCTTTGTGTGACCACCTTGTGAGTGTGTGAACCTAGCTTGGCACCATTTGAGCCTAACCTTTTCTTTGGATGAAACATGAATACTGTCCTCCCTACCTAAAATCTTCGTGAAGCATTGATTTGTTTGAATAATCAACTTATGCCAAAAGCCTAAGTTGGGGGTGTGGTAAGAATGAGGAAAGAAATCGAGCAAGAGGTTCGTGAAATCCATCCTTAGAAACTTGTGTTGAAGAAAAAGATGGAACCCCTCCATAAAAAATAAAAAAGAATTGAAAATTTTGTATTAATTATGCATTGTGGAAATAAAAGGGGTATCCAATGATCTTTACCAAAAAATTTGTGTGATGTGAATATGCCAAGGATGAGTTGTGAAGATGAAAACAATGAAAGAAAAGGAGAAGTGCAATTGGAGCCATGCTTCATTAAGGTAGAAGTCACTAAGCCAAAATTATCATACCTTTACCCTCAGCCCAATTACAAGCGTTGAAATACCTTTTTGATCTTGCATGAATCGAATGATGTGTTGGTTGTAAAATACAGGCAAACCTATGGGTAAAATCGTGCATGTTTTTCCTCATTGGGACCGTGAGAGTTGATTTTGATTTTTCTTAAATTGTAATATTTGATTGTCTTTTTGAGAGCATGGAATTATTCTTGATGTGAGGGCATTCGAATACTCTTGTTGAGTATGAATTTGCCTTTGAAGTGAGTATTGTAAGCTTGAACTCTCTTTGATGATGGCTAGTCATAGTTTGAAACTTTTAGTGCACAATTGAACATTGCATGTGTAGATTGAACCTTATGTGCATTCATGTTGAGTCTCAAGTAGCATTATTTGTAGACATTCATGTTGGCTTGATTGATCTTGTATATTACTTGAGGACAATGAAAAGTTTAAGTTGGGGGTGTTGATGAGTTGGAAATTTCGAATCATTTAGGGCTTATTATTCAATGTTTTAGTGTCTTCAATGCCTATTTTATGCTCATAACTGATGTAAATCTGTTGTTATGTATAAATAAAGGATTAAGAGTGACGCAAGGACAATACGATGCAAAAATTAGTGAAAAAGCTGGAAAAGTTGAAGAAATTAGAAGCTGGAGCTCGCAAAAGCCACTCGGCGGCTCACCGAGTGAGCCTCTAGCTCGCCAAAAGTTCCAGCGAAGTAGCCCATAGACCAAACCAACTTGGCGAGAAAAAAGGTGATTTGGTGACGTGCCCAATGGATCGGCCACAACAATCAAGCTCACCAAAAGTTCCAAAACAATTTGATGGATGAGCCAAGCCAAAAGGCGAGAAGAAGAGAAACTTGGCAGATCGATGAATGGGTCGGAGATCCCGACTAACTTTGCCGAGTTGAGTCCGTGCTGAGTTTTTGGAAATGTATAAATTCAATTTTTGAAAGAATAAAAGGAGTTCCCACACTGTGCATTCCAATTTTTGGAGAGTTTTTCACATTCCTACATTGTTGAACACTTTTTGGAGAAGATTGGGATCTCAGATTTGAGATTTTAGGATTCTAGCTTTAATTTTGGCTTGGGTATTTGTAGATTGTTAACAATTCAGATGGATAATCTATTTGGTAACAATTTCTTAATTTTCGCTGTGTTTTGCTAAAACCCTTTACCTTGGGGTGTGATCATGTAATTGAATGCTAAAACCCTCTACCTTGGGGTGTGATCATGTAGTCGAATGCATCAATTAGCTAATGAGTATTATTAATTGCTGAATTTAATGTTGTTTTGACATGGGTTCAATTGTGTGTTCATGTTTTAATTGATGAATTGAAGTTGCAAATTCGGTTCTAGCTTAGCTCTCTATGATTGCTTGAGAAAGAGGTATTAGAGTAGAATGATTGATTGATAGTTGTATTGATTGTGTCTTTAAGACCCATCTTGAGAAAATGAGTTTGATTGTGTCTTTACCACCCAGCTTGAGAAAGTGGGTTAATTAAGGAATTTAGTTGTTTAGTATTGTTAAGCTTGTAGAGGTTCGAGAGAACTCACTCGAAACATGATAGTTGATTGAGGAATTGCTATCGTATTCAAAACCTAGCCTACCCATTGTAAATAAAAAACATAGAGCAATTAGTGATTACCGAAATTGACATTTGGCTGATCACATTCCTAAGGCCTTCTCTCTAATCATTTAACTCTCTTATTAATTGATCCATGTTTACAATTGGTTACTAAATTTCACCCATTTGATATTGATCACTAAAATTTATTGATTCAGTTTATGTTGTGTATTTCTCTTGCAACTACAAAAGATTAGAACACGTCTTCACTTCATCATCGAATTCTTATCGTATCACTCCTTGTGGAATCGATCCCAGCTCATCGTTGGGTTTATACTTGTTAGCGACCGCCTACACTTCAAATCGGAAGAAGTGTAGTTGAGCGTTATCACTAGTATATCCATAATTAGCTTATGAATGAATATTATGGAGACCAGCTTGGCAAGTAGAATCCCCTTTTTGATCTGAGAGTTACATCGAATTTCGTGTTATAGCTCGCATGGTCTTAGTGTCGGTTAATGATGAATATCCCACAAAACGAACTATATTACTTTCAAAGGTTTTATGAAAGTAGACAAACCTAGTTGATATCCAATATGGCTAATAATATTGACCTATTAATTAAGAGGTTCACCGAAAATTGTATGAAGAGAGTGAATAAGGTTGACTAAGTGTAGGTATTATAGTAAGTGAATTATGCACAACCGGTAATGCAACACCTAGAGGTTCCTCCAATGCAATTTGAGAAAGCTATTATATCAACAAACCTCAAATGGGCTATTAAGGTCAAAACTGTTAAGGTTCAAACTATCAAAACCAATGAAAACCTTAATGGTAAAGTTAGGGTAACCAAGTCTGGATATTAGAACCAAGGTGGTCATTATCAGGGAAATTGGAACAATGGAAATAATTTTATCAACATAAGCTCAAATTCATGTCCCTAGTTCAAAGAGGAAAATATCTAGCTCGCAATAGTGGCGAGAGATTCCTTATAATGCGCAGAGCATTTCTAATTAAGTTGGAAGGTATGCTAGAAAAGGTTATGTAGAGTTTAGAGTGGACTGATGCTATAATTCACTTGTCAGAGACTATGAGTTTCCACACTACCTCTATTTGGAGACTTGAAATGCAAGTGAGAGACATATTTAGAGATCGAGCATAACCCACTCCAAAAGGGCTAACTTCCAAGCAACACAGTTGAAAATCTTAAAGGGCGAGAAAGTAGGCCTATGTCTCACTGTATGACGATCACCACAATGAGTGGAAAGTTTCTCCAATGTGAGGTAGAAAATGTTGAAGTTCATACCCGACTAAGGTGGAAACACCTATTTTAGTTGTTGATAAGAGTGTTGTGAAAAATTCACTGTTACAAGATTGAAATGTGTCTATGGTTGAAGAAGAGGTCATTTAGTCCATAATGATTAGTTATTGCATTTTTTTGTCAATTTGGATCAATTCTTGTTGTATTTTAACCTGAAATGTGTCTAATCACATATATCAGGTTATCCACGTCAATTATACTCAAAACATATAAATATATGTAAATTAATTATCAAAACTTAGCTAAACCATGAAGAAAACATGACAGTTAGGCGTGTATTAATACGTCCAAGATTAATAGACCATGACCTAGTGTAGAAGACATTAAGGAAAAGATATATGAGGATGAAAAATGATTTAAAAAAAAATGTGTGTGAGAGAGAGAGGGGATAAAACGATAAAAAAAAACACTACATCAGAGTCAATGTAAGAAAATAAACAAGAAGGAAAAGAATAAAAGGTTGGAAGGTTTAATGAAGTGTAATGCTAAAGGAGGGTGTTATCACTATTCTCAAATACGTATACTTGTTGTTTCAAAGCCTACATAGTTTTCAATTTTTGATTTTTCTCTCTCTAATTTTGAGGTTTGTAAAGAACAAAGAACACTAAATTATTTATTTCCTCTTTACTTCAAAATAAGCTTTATGACTTCATTTAATTTTTAATATTATTAGTTTTTAATTATGAGTAGTTAAATCTTCTATTGAAGTTGTGAACCCAACAAAGTGTAACGTTCATAAGGTTTTTGTGTGTTGCATGATTTTCGAATATTAGGGTATTAAATTATTTTTTGTTTTTTTCTATTGGTTAGTGGTTGCAAATATTAAACTACACCATAGTATCTTAATTTTATTTGGAAAAGTGAATAAGGGTTTGGTAGACATAGTTTGCATGAATTCAAGGCACTAACCCTTGTTTAATAAGTTCTTTTAGCGATAAGTCGAATTTACATAGCATAATCAATCGTCCTTTTCTAAATAACTTAGATTTAAGAAGATTCAATTATACTACCATTTTATGAGTAAATTATACAATAAATTTAAATCAATAATTAAGCAGTTTTAAAACAGATAGGAAGTGACTGTTTTCCTCTGTGATTTCTTGGTAAGTACCTTCTTTTCCTAACAAAATAAAAGGACAGATTATTTAAGCTACAGTCAAATCCTATTATTTTATTTTATTTTATTTTAAAAAAAGAAATCTTAAAGGAGGATAGAAAAGGCAGTCCTTGTCTCTTTATGTATCCATCTGCTTAACAGGCTGTCCAAGCAAATTTCTTTAAAAATCACTTATGCCCTACATTATCCTAATTTGTCTTTTACCCTTTGCCTTATTTCATCCACAATGATACTTTTTTCTTTCATTCAATTAGATTTATTTAATTTTTACGAGATGTGACTGTAGAGGCAGAACTATGTATACGCACGAAGGTGCACGTGTATATTTTTCAAAATATATATATATATATGAAATTTACGTATGAGGGTGCACGTGCATCTATTAATTTCGAGAAAAAATATGTATATATAGCTTGAGATATGAGATACTTCATTAGGCACTATAAGAACACTAAAACTAATTGGTTCACTGGTTTAAACCTTGTGCCCCTGCTCGTTTCGAGTTTTTTCTTTTTTTTCATTTTCATCTGAGAATCGTAAAACACGTTTGTGATACACCTATTATTTCCAATTTTGAGTTCGCCTCTACTAAAAAAGGGAGCGACTCTCAAGCTGTACAAAAAAAGTGAAATATGAAGGTAGGTAGTTGCCTAACAACATGGGTGGAGCTAAAGCCACCTAACTGGACACCATTCGTTGAAAAATCATGTTGTTATATATATATATATATATCAAATTCTACATTTAAAGAATATATATTTAAAGTTGAACACCCTTGACAAAAGTCATGCCTTTGACGCAGTAGTAAGGGTGTCCATTTGAACGAAGGAGTTTCATGTTCAAACCCCAAATAGCACAATATTTTTTTTGTTTATTTTGACAGCCACACACCATTATTTTTGGACACTTTTGACAGCCACATACCATTATTTTTGGACAACTTTAGTAAAATTTCTGATTCCGTTATTACCTAACAATAGAGCATGAAAAGATATATAGTGGAGGTTACCAATTAATGTAATATTATGTCTAAGAAAGGAAGGGTTTAATTAGTAATGAAATGACATATATAAGTAGTCATTATTTTAAGTGTCAAATTAAAATGATGTTACTACTTACTGAATTATTGGCTAACACATACATCTATACTTACCTGTCAAAACAAAGAGATTTGAATTGGTAGAAATATAATTAGAACAAAACACACATTAACTAGCTGGCATTACATGCCAAGCAAATGGCATTAATATTGACAACCAATCAATATATATACTAATTAAAACTGTTCAATTATACAATTATATATTCTAGTACTTCTGTTGATTAGCAGTGATTAATTAATATCCCTCTTTATGTTTGTTCTTGTTAGGATTTTTTCCATTACTGTTTTATCATATTTGCGTCTTATTTTTATTTTTTGGAATGAAAGTCAAAAGCATGACCATAATTGATATTATTTTTTTAGAAACAAAAATATAAATCTCTTTCATATTTGATTATATCTTTTTTGGAGGAAAATTTGGAGCTAAATTGAAAATCGTTTTTCTCATACCACAATACAATAATATATATCTATAATAGTGTTATTTATAGTGGTGGAGTCAGGATTTTCAATAAGAAGGTTCAAAATCTAAAGAAGTGAACACACGAACTAGTCGAAGGGGGTTCGACATCTATTATATATACCTAAAAAATAATTTTAACCATGTATACATAGTAATATTTTCCGTCGAAGAAGGTTCGGATGAACCCCTAAGAGCATGCTAGCTCCGCCCCTGGTTATTTAAGAGTCTTGTTTAGGTGGAGATTTTTTTCTTTTGATAGTTTTAATATTTTCTTTAACTACAAAAATAACGAAATTTTATTTCTTCTCATATTAATATGATGAAAAAATATATCTTAAATATTGATCAAAATACATATAGTTTGACTTTTGAGAAATGAAATGAGACAAGTATTTTAGAACGGAGGAAGAACATTTTTTTTATTTGGATATTTAGACGGCAATAATAGGACTGGTGTCGGTTTACTTTTGAAAAAATAAATAAAACCGAGATTTTGAGAAAGTTGTTTAAAACAACTCAGCTGGCAGTAGAGCCGTCAATATGGGCTAGGCCCATTGGATTGGACTGGCCTAATCCGTGATTTGATAGGGTTGGACTACAATTTTTGGAGCCCATTTAAGAAAAAAACTTTTTAACCCGACATGGATAAGCCTGCTGATTTGTGGGGCTTGAGAAATATGAATAGGGCCAGCCCGTGGGCCAAATAAAAATTAATTAAAAAAATAAATAAAAAATAGAGTATTAAAAATAACAAGAGTCTAAACTCAATATCTATTTAAAGTTTGAAATATTACAATTTATACAAATTATGTTTATAAAATATCTACTACAAAAAATAAAAATTCCCTAAAATTTCTAGGGAATCACTACATAGGACATAGCCTATGGAATATTGTCATAGTTTTTGTGTTTTATTATGATCATTGGAAAACAATTAGGTTAATATTTCTATTTAACTATTTATGTTTTATTTGAAATCAAACTTAATAAATATTATAAAGATTTTTATTTGTGTATTTGATTAACAAGTAGTAACACTAACACCATGTGATATTGTCTTGTCGATATTTACGATAATATTTTTTAATTATAATTTAATTTTAAAAATTATTAAAAATATATTTTTAAGAAAAAATAGTTGGCCCCGGCAAAGCCCGTAGCCCACATACATGTGGGCTGGGCCGACCATTTTCTAGCCCACAAAAAAAATGGGCTAGCCTGGCCTGACCTATCAAATTTTAAAGCATGTATGGGTTAGCCCGAATGGAATGGACCAATCCATATTAATCGCTCTAAGCTAGCTAAAAGTTGTATTTTGGGATTAGAGTTGTGGTTTATTTGATTTTTGGAAAATATTTCCTATTTTAGAACAAATAAAGTATTATTTAAATCTAGAAAAAAATGGCTTAATTTTGGTATAAACTTAATCTAACTTCTTATGTGGAGTATACAACTTAATTTTTTTCAAGTTAACTCTCTATATCTCATACAACTAAAATTAAACCTCCATAGTTTTTCAATTAAATACAAATAGGCCATTTCAGCTACTTGGAAATTAAAGTTATATTTAGCAAATAGTTAATCGAATAACAAAACCACATGCATTCGTTTTTACTATTGGAATAGAAAGAAATAATTCTATAAAAAAAGTCTTCGTATATATTTTCTTTATCCAACAATATTTATCCACTAATAACTTTGCACACTTTTTAAGAAATTATGAATAGAAGGATAATTTTATTATATCACTCTTTGAATATAATAAATACAATGTCTTGAAATATGTAATAGGAAAATGACTATAATTAATGGTAAGAGTAAATTTGGAACTAAGAGTAAAAAATTAACCATTTATTTCATAAAATAGACAAATATTGTTGGACATTCTAAAATATTATAGTGGACAACTATTGTTGGACAGATGGAGTATTATTTTAAAAATCTCTTAAATACTCTCTTCGTTTTTATTTACTTGTCAAATATTTTTTAATTTAATTTCTATTTTTATCTGTTATTTTTGACAAATCAAGGAAGGACAATTTTTTTTCTATTATACACTCAATTTATTAGCATTGAGTATGTCTTTGAAGATCTAGTAAATAAATATGTTTGAAATCTTATCAATTAATAGAGGTAAAGTGATAAATTTATTATACCAAATATGTATGTTAAGTCAAAATTTGACAAATAAACGAGTTGGAGGTAGTATAAAGAAAAGAAAAGAAAATGATCTGAAACAGTTAAAAAGTGGAAAAGCAATGCATGAAAACCATAGCTAACTTTTTAGTATGAAAGATAAGGGAGCTTTTAGTAAAGCTAGTGATGGTGGAATTACTTTTTAGGTATTATTTGGTGTTTTATGTCATAATAGAGAGAGAAAAAAAAGGTGTGTTCACACTGATAGGACTTCAATTTTGAGCATCTAGGAAGATTTCATACTCATCAAAAAGTAATATATAATTAATTAATCCCCAAAATGGGGAAAAAACAATTCCCAAAAACTTTTAGTAAAATCCCTAGAGGTCATAATCTAAAGTCAAATATCACCCAACGTAGGGAATATATTCCTCTCTATATAATAATCTATTAATCTAACACCGTCTTTGTATAGTTGTTATCCGTTATATTATATTATATTGTTAGTTTAATATAATTTTTTATTATTATTACTTAAATTTATTGTATCATATTGTTTAAATTCATCGTTCGATAACTATGAAAAGTCTCATTTTATGTAATGACTGATTTTGTGTGATCGTGTTGTTAACATTTTCTTCCCATTTTGTCTTTACTTATTACTCCTTTTTAATAATCATAATTTATCCATCATCCTACATTTTCATAATAGTTTTACCTCATACCCTACTTTATTGTAGGTTAATCATTCAAATTTCTGATGTGTGATATATGCAACGATGGAAATCATACAATGACCTATTCAAATGATGTATTCATTAAAATAATATAATACGATACAATATAACACAATATAATACGATATAATATGACACAATACTTAAAAGAAGGCAGTAGGGCTTTAATTAAAGAGGATTTTTCAACTTTTCTAGGGATAAAAGAGTGGAAAAATGAAATAAATGCATAAAGCCATACAACCTCAAAATATTAAGTTTTGGAGATACTTAATTGGGCCGATCTGACTCAATCTGGCCCACTATAAAAAAATTTCACCGGGTTCCAGTATTGGGTCGGGTTCAACAGTAGGATTGGGCCGTTAGTCCAGCCCATACCTGTCTACTATATTTTTCCGGGTCTATCAGGTCGGTCGAGTCATGGGTCCATGGATCTTAACGGGTTGTGTTTGTGGGCTGGATCAGTTTACTTTTTTTTAACAACGTTAAATCATTCTTCAACGTATTAATTTGAAAATTTGAGTTTTGATTAATATAGTGTATTGTTATCTACTTATTTTGAAATTGTTGTAACCGTTGTGAATTTAAAAAGTTGAAACTTTAAATTTTATTTTTCAGGCAATCTTTCTCCATCTATCTATAATTTCTAATTTCTAATTAGTTCTTGCTTATTATTCTATTTCCAACTTCATCTTCCATGTAATTAAATGAATTAGAATTTTTTTTTTAATATAGTATATTTTTCAATTATCATTTTGACATTTGAAATTTGTAACTTGAATTTTGAAATAAGAAATAAGAAATTTGATTTGTTAAAGTTTTTGAAAGTTGAAAGTTAAGTTCTATCAATTTAATTTTGAAATCATAGTGTTATCAATTTAAATTTTGAAATAATTTCTATGTTGTAAAATTAAAAGTTGAAATTTAAATTTTGTAGTATAGTGTTATCACATACATATATATATAATTCACATGATACACCATCTCTATTAACAATATACTTACATTCAGGGGCGGATCTACGTGGACAGGTGGGGTGCCACGGCACCCAGTGATCTCAGAAAAAACGTCGTCTATATATGTATATATGCATAATAATTCAATATATATTACGTTTGCCACCTAGTGACTGAAAAGCAGAACAGCTCAATTGGCGATGGAGTTGGTCTGCCACACAGCCAACGCGGGTTCGAACCTCACTGCCAACACTTATTTTTTTGCTTGTTTCTTTTCTTCTTTTACTTTTCTTTTTTGTCTTTTTCATTAGTATGTAAAGGGCTTAATTTTATTTTTCTCCATTCATTCTTGTTTATTTACTATTCTTTATTAATTCAAATGACTCATTTTCATGATTAATTTTTAGTTCTTCTTTTCTTTTCTTTTTTGTCTTTTTCATTAGTATGTAAAGGGCTTAATTTTATTTTTATCCATTCATTCTTATTTATTTACTATTCTTTATTAATTCAAATTGACTCCTTTTCATGATTAATTTTTAGTTTTATTTTATTTTATTTTCTCTTGCACTAATTATTAGTCTCTTGATATGGGTGTT
>JAJOOS010015591.1:0-41388 GCA_029582725.1 Solanum chiquidenum
TGATTTTTAAGAAACATAATGATATTTCTCTCTTTTATTTTTTCCTACAATTAGAAAAGAATTTTCCTATCATTTTCCAACTCAAAATCTGTTATTAACCTTTTATTCTGTTGGCAATAATTTTAGTAGATTATGGAAATTTTCTTAATATCTATAAGCTTAAATCAAGTGAATAAAGTTGATAAGCAATACAAAAAAAAATAATATAAAGGTAGTCTTATAGTTGTTTCTTTGAACAAATGACCTTGGATTCATGACATTCTTTAAATAAATGAGCTAAGGTGTAAAATTCATTAGAGATGAATAACATTTCATAAAAAATTATACAAAATATTTAAAATTATAAATGACCTTGGGTTTGGGTTGGGTTGGGTTTGGGATAAAACCAAACCAATTTAGTTGGTTTTTAAAATTACTAAGACCAAACCAAACCAAATATAATTCATATCCATCGGTTTGGTAGTTGTCGTGTTGGTTTGATTTTTAAGAAACATAATGATATTTCTCTCTTTTATTTTTTCCTACAATTAGAAAAGAATTTTCCTATCATTTTCCAACTCAAAATCTGTTATTAACCTTTTATTCTGTTGGCAATAATTTTAGTAGATTATGGAAATTTTCTTAATATCTATAAGCTTAAATCAAGTGAATAAAGTTGATAAGCAATACAAAAAAAAATAATATAAAGGTAGTCTTATAGTTGTTTCTTTGAACAAATGACCTTGGATTCATGACATTCTTTAAATAAATGAGCTAAGGTGTAAAATTCATTAGAGATGAATAACATTTCATAAAAAATTATACAAAATATTTAAAATTATAAATGACCTTGGGTTTGGGTTGGGTTGGGTTTGGGATAAAACCAAACCAATTTAGTTGGTTTTTAAAATTACTAAGACCAAACCAAACCAAATATAATTCATATCCATCGGTTTGGTAGTTGTCGTTTTGGTTTGATTTTTAAGAAACATAATGATATTTCTCTCTTTTATTTTTTCCTACAATTAGAAAAGAATTTTCCTATCATTTTCCAACTCAAAATCTGTTATTAATCTTTTATTCTGTTGGCTATAATTTTAGTTGATTATGGAGAAATTTTCTTAATATCTATAAGCTTAAATCAAGTGAATAAAGTTGATAAGAAATACAAAAAAAAAGAAAAAATATGAAGGTAGTCTTATAGTTGTTTCTTTGAACAAATGACCTTGGATTCATGACTTTCTTTAAATAAATGAGCTAAGGTGTAAAGTTCATTAGAGATGAATAACATTTCATAAAAAATTATACAAAAGTTTTAAAATTATTCATAAAAAATAATATATTGTAGATATATAATTATGGGATAAGGGTCTGAAAAATACCCCAACTTTGGTCGGATTTGTTGTTGCGATACTAAACTTTCATAAGGACCTATTACCTCCCTAGACTATTTAATACCGTATTTTTTACCCTCGGAACTATTTAATAGTGTATTTTAAAGGTATATATGTGCCAACGTGGATACATTACTATTTATAATTTTGCATTATTTTTTATGTCCACATGGGCAAATATATATGTTTAAAATACAGTATTAAATAGTCTAGGGAGGTAATAGGTCCTCATGAAAGTTTAGTATCGCAACAGCATATCCGACTAAAGTTGGGGTATTTTTCAGACCATTATCCCTATAATTATCAATTGTGTATATAGCTTCTCAGTTTGGTTCGGTCTTTTATTCAGTTTGTTTCTGATAAAGCCAAACCAAATATTATTGATTTTTTAAAACTTATATCCAACCAAACCAAAACCAAATAAAAATTGATTTAGTTAATCAGTTTAGTTTGGTTTTCCATTTAGATCAGTTTTTCACCAAACCATTAAAACCCCTACTTGGAGAAACCTTCCTTCCAAGAAGTGGCTCCATGCAATTATTTCATAGACAACTTGAGCAAGTTTTTGTCTCTTAACCCTCCTAGCACCACCACCCACCACATCTAAATAGATATTCAGAAGTAAGTTTAGTGACATCAGGATTTTTACTTGTCTAACAGATTTAAGTATAACTCAAGAAATCATTATGGAGTTCACTTAACTCATCAAAAAAAATTCCTTATGAACAGTTATTTTTGGGACAAGTAAACCAACAGTTCCTATTACAGATCAGAATGCAGCTTTTTTTTATATCTCTTCTTTTATAAACTTATAGTTACTATTTCAGATCAGAGTGCCTCCTAATTAAACTTTTCAACAAGGGTGAAGACGCAAGCATGAGCTGCCTAACAATAGAATCCTGACAGGGCTGGGTAAAGCACAAGCCAGAAAATGTAATCTTTCCTGCCTCCAGGTTGTTTGCAGGATACAGAGAAAAACGCACAGATCATAGATATGTAGGTCATGAGTGGCAGGGTCTTTAATAGAGACAGGTCAGCATAAAAGACGCAAGAACCATGAGAGGAAGCGATGAAGAGACAAAGGAGCCAACTAAAATTTGCAGAGAGAATGACCCTATACTAATTATCCTTCCCCAAAAGAAGGGGAACCCGGCCTTGAGAGGACTCAAACAATCATTGATACCAAGGGAAGACAAGACAGGAATAATTGGTAGTCTCAGAAAGGAAACTAGGGTATTTCACAGTGCAATTGGGTGGCTCCATAAATGCAGATTAGACATTTAAGGTAATGGGCAAAGCAAAGAGTTTGTTGTTTGTTGGAGAAGGCAGAGAGTTGTATCTCTAGAGGCACAGACAAGAAATAGAAGCAGCACAAAGAAGAGGACTAACACATAGTGAACTTAACAAACTTGGGGTGCAAATCAAGAAAAGATGACTTTACATTGCCCAAAATAAAAATCTTCTGCCTAATCTTATATCGAAAGATAATATGGCAATAGAAAAGAATGATGCTAGAGAACATCAAGTAAGCAACTCAAAGAACGAATTAAAATGGCATGACCACAATAAATATACATAACATGTTTTTTGATATATAAATACGTATACACTTTTATAAAAGATTAAAATAGCTATCAAATGAAAATTGCATTGGAATGCAAAAGCAAACATGTAACAAACGAAAATGTGTGGCTTTCTAAGGTTGAACTGGTTTTAGAGAGAGAAACTACAAAAGATTCTTCGTGTCTTACAAAAAAAAAGGAACTTCTGTTTCTTACAACTTCTGGAAACTCCGAAAAATGGACCAATTTGTTTTACATCTAATTTACTAGCGTTGAAGAAATCAGTTTACTTTCTTTCAACCACAAATTATAAATTTATGATTTGTTGGACACTAACTTGAAAATTGGATGAAAAATGACCATAAGGACCACAGAGTAGCTAAGCAATTTATAATACCATGGTGTAAATATTAGATTATATTTAGTTAGGAGGTGAAGTAAGATATTTTCTGGTTAACCTTCTTGTTAACCAAAAAAATGTTGGGGTTAGCTTTGACCTTAGGAATTGAGTATTTGAGTTAATGATGAATGTAAACCATAACTCAAGCCAATCTTTGTGGTCTCATTTCAAATTGCTGCTTGGTTTTAAAAAATAAAATTCTTCAGCACTGTCATATATCAGCATAGCAGACTGGACAAAATATACCTTCATATCATACTACAATTTTTTCAAGTTGTTGATTTCCACAAACAAAATCCTTTTATTGACAAAATATAACATCTTGCTTATTTCTTCAGAAATAGAGACCCAAAATTTTAACAATATGAAGCAGCAAATATTAGTCGTCAGCAAGAATGGATCTGTGGTATGCTACCTGAACATAGTTCATGAGGGGAACAGTCTTCCGCAGCATGAGGCATATCACAACCTGTAATGCAGTAGGAATACATAAATGAACTTGCTTTAACCAAACAATATTTCAAATTTCAAAAAGGTCAAAGGAATCTTGTACACATGAAGCTTGTGAATGAATGATTTAATACCTTACTAAAATACCCAGCAAGCAACGCACTATGCGGACAACTTGGTTCCAAGAAGGAAAAGAGTAACTTCATGAGCTGCGCCAAGATGATAAAAAGGATTGAACTCTCGGGCAAAACAATTTCTTCTCTGAAACTAAAATGTAAATAACTTTTTTTTTATATTTCAATTTTAAAATTAAAATGTAACCACTGCATCTAGTGAATTGCCGTACCTCTTCTTCTTCCACTAGAGTCTTAAGGATAACATCAATTTCACAGGTGAATATTTCACTGGCAAGGAAAGGAAACCTATGGTGCAAGACATTAATTAGAAACAATAAGTTGCAATGATAATACCTAATATCTAAAATTAGAAACATGCAATTGTGCAACAACAATTATATAAATAACTAAGGCTTATTCATGTCCCATGATAACTTACTTAAACTTCCGTTTGCTATTGGCATCCTCAGAAGGCTCATCAACAATGTAGTGCAGCAACTGCTCAATCTGGGATCTATCTCTCAAACTGAAACCTCAAAATCATAGAACTGTCTCAATAAACATTGGGATATTAAGTGGTATCAATATTGAATGGTGTGATTATTACTTCTTCCCTAGAACTATATGTCAATTGATAGTTAAACTGAAACAATTAGCGGAAGCATATGCATGATAAGAGAAAGGCGTTTTTATAAGGTTAAGAGGGATTTAAAAAATTAAAACTCCAAGAATGTTTACAAATTTATGAGACGGCTGTTCAAAGCTTTGCATTCTTGAATTATCTCTTCTTCATCGAGAAGCTCTTCCAATGTAAAGTTTTCCTTGTCTAATACTGCTTCAACCTGAAAATCCGGGGGAAAAAAAGTTTCAAAATCTGGCAATATCTAAATTTGAGAGGAAAACAAAAGGAAAATGGAAAGTATCGGACTTATTGTAACAACATAATGAACAGAAATTATCAGACATCTAACTCAAAATATAGAATAGCCAACTTACTATGAAATTCAATAAAAATGTTTAAAAGGGGGTCAAGTTAAAAAAAAAAATCATACATTGAAGGACATCAAAGTATTTGAAAATCACATTATGAATTATGGTAGGGTCCTGCAAGTCGGTGATGACTATTGTTGTGATGAACTGAAGATACTCCATAGTAATCCATGCAGAAAAATTTCCAGAACTACTCTATACCCAGAAACACTCATGAACTGCACAGGTCCTATGCTCAGTCTTCAAGATGATAAACAGAGAACTTAAGCTTTCACTTAATAAACATGCACACGCAAAGAAACAGGTTCTTCAGATAAATGAAACATTACCTTATTAAAATTCAATTATCAGTTTTTTGGGATGAAAAGGTAAAGAGTTTATCAATGATTGCCAAGAAGGTACTTATAAGAGGACATCAGAAAAGATTTTTTCCTTCTACATTGAAGGAATTCCACAGATTCAATAAAGAGGCTATGTCATATCCAACACTCTTCCTACACCACAAATAAAGACTCTTACAGCATCTCAATTTCTTTCTTCTCATTAAGACCAAAATTGTTCCTATCTAGCCAAGTATTCCAGAAAACGCAAGTAGGAACTGCATTTCAATGGTGCCTGAAGCCCCTTGCAAATGTTTGTGTATACCTAAAGCATAAAAGCAAGTTCTATACTTCCTCGCATAACACATTGGACTCCAAAAAATACTCAGAAAGAAACATTGATCAGTTATTAAGGCTTGGGACTAAATAATATTGTCAATTAGTATTAAGATTCGAGACTAATTATCTTGATTGAATAATTCCAACACCAGTAAGCCCACCACACTGTCCTCTAAGCAATTAATTTCGGGCATCAAAAGGTATATATCAGGACTCCACTTTCATTTCTCAAATCGCAAAAAATAAACAAAGCAAATAACATTAACCAATGCCAAACTCAAGCTAATTACCATCAATTATATAATTAAAATAAGCACCAAAAGCAACAGCACAGAATATATCATAAGCAAATGTAATTACATGATCCAGTTAAGGCAATTAATTCAACAGAGTAAAATTAAATCAAACAGGCACAGGCACAGACACAGTTAATTCCCCGGGAAGTCCTAACACATAATACACTGTCCGCGAACTTAATCCACGCATCATGCAAAAAAAGAATGAATCCAAAAACTCACAAACCATTCGAAATTCAATCTCATACAAATTACAGTTGCTCATTCAATTGATAAATACAAGGACAATAGCATTAAACATGTATAAATGGATCGAGTGACCTACCGGTGAACAAGCAGAAAGAGATGTGAGCTTCCAAAACATATTGAAAACAGATCTGTAAACCCTAGAAGTGAATCGAGAAGAAAAAGAAGAGATTGGAGATAGTGATAGCAAGAAAAGTAGAAAACCCTAACTTTTGAGATCAGAAGAAAGCGAAACCGTAAAGATGGAAAAGAGGAGAAGAGAGGAGAGTGTTTTTTAATAAAATATAAAACTAAAAATGTTTTATGTTGCTGGGAGATATGAGGACGGGAAAGTACAAATTTTGAGGTTCGAAATGTGTACGAAAATCGGAAAGGAAAAAAAAATGATGATAGGATAAGCAAATCGAGAGAAGGGCAAAAAGGAGATAAAATCATGCAAAATATTACCCTCTCAAAGGGTTGTCATAGTTACAAATCCATTTAACGGTGAATGTTTCTCTTAATCTATTCCTAACTTAATATATCTATTTATTGTATTAATTAAATATTATACTAACATATTTGTGTGGATGTTTCTCTTAATCTATTCCTAACGTAATGTATCTATTTATTATATTAATTGAATATTGTACTAACATAATTGTCAAATGTTGTATAAGGATGTCTTGTATATCCTATAAAAGGGTAGTATTCACCCTTGTGAAATACACACTTGAAGAAATTAAATAAGACTCTCTACTTTATACTTTTCATAACCATTTGTCTTTCTTTCTCGTTTAGTATTCTTGTATTTTCCTTTCATTTTACAACATATTATAAACACGAGTCTCTAACCAATTGAGACCTACTTAATTCTAGTTTCTGGACATGTGCTTCACACGTGTGTTCCGTGTGAATTTTTATAGATATGTTAGAATGACTAAAACTCTATGAAAACATGTATGTAATGAGTAACAAAATACAACAATTACAAATAAGTCTTCAATAATATGACCAAAAAACAACAAATAAAGGGTGTATTCAATAATAATATAGATGGAAAAAATAAAAAAAAAGTACAGTACATAATTTTCCGAATTCTTATCGGCTCCTTCTCCTATATCCTATCAAAATTTAAGAGTTTTATTCATCTACTTTAGCTAGAGAATAAAAATGATAATCTTGGTAAAGGTTTCATGAAATTAAAAAGTTGAATTTATATAGATAAAAATGAAGGAATATCAAAAGATATCTTAAAGTTTTTGATTAAATATTTGGAGATGAATATGAAAAATGAGAGTTATGGATATTAAGAGTACAAAAATTGAATAGGTAATTAAATATGTTATGAATGTGAATATTTAAAGCAAATAAATAAAATAATAATAAATAAATGAAGAATAGAAAAAAAAATAAAGCTAACAAACCATGTAGATTTGCGTCATTTTAAATTATTAAATTTCTTTATTTATCATAAAAGATAATACTTTATCCACATAAATTATATAGTACTTATTATTTATGAGAGGGGTTATAGAAAGGGGAAAAGTTGAGTAATTTAGTATGTAGAGTTTTTTGGATTTATTAATTTAAAGTAATTCCAAAATTCATTAACATTATAATTAAAATGATACAATTTAATAGTTAAATATTTTATAACATTTTAATTTATAGCAGGGGTAAAATCTTAATTAAGCTTTTAACTTTTTTTGTTCTCACTTTTATTTAAATAGTTAAATAAATATTTTATACACCACCAGAAAAAATTGATCTAATAGGAGTAAAACAAAACAATTTAATAATCCTTGCACTGTTAGAATTAAATAAGAAGTTAGAAGATAAAGTCTCAGAAATAAATAAAAAATTAGATATTTTATTAGAAACTAAAATTCCTAAAGAAAAAAACAAAACAAGATAACGATATACAAGCTCTAATTGAACAACTAAAGAAGACATAAATAACCCCCCAAAAGGATAGACCAAAGATAACAAAAAAGGACAAAGCATGGACATATTTTCAAACAGGAATCAAGGTTCCCAAGAAAGATAAAGGGTCAGTTTCTCTCAAGATTGATTAGGAAACAATATGTTAGCTAGAATAATGAATTCATCCAGACCCAGTAGCAGTCATCAACTAGATGAAATAATAGACGTAGACAAAGATATATAAATTTTCCAACAAAATATATTAAGACTACTAAATCCATAGGTACTGTATAATACAAGACTATTTTCGTCAACAACACACTTATACAGACATTATAGAGAAGAACAGTTGTGCGTATCAGAGAACGATAGTGAAAATATAAGTTTAATTAGTAAAGAATCTATGAAAGAAATACAAAAAAGACGAATGAATCTCATGCATATGGGATTGGTAGTAATTGGACTTAAAGGACTAACTAGGAAAAATCTAGGTACTAAAGTACTAATTACTCTATACGATGATAGATGATCAAAATAAAAAAAATCTATAATTGGTCTAACAGAAGTAGATATGACCAACAATGGAGGAATATTTTATTGTAGTCCAGACTTCATGATAAATTCAAACGAATTTGGTAAATACATAAAAATAGGAATACAAACAAAAGGCAACGAAGAAATGGATTGCGGAAATAATCTGTTAGTATGCGTCGGCTTCATAGGAAAATTAGCCACTAACAGCAGTTCAAAGTTTAAAATTAAAATAGACGATGCAGTAGGATTAATGAGAAATAAAGGGATAAAATTAATGAAACCTTTAAAAATAGACTCGGAAGAATATGCGCGTAGAGAATGGAATTTAGAAAAATTCTGTAAAAAGGAAGTTTTACGACCAAATGACCACCTTACATATACTAATAATAAAGGACAGACCTCAATCAGATTCACAGACTACAAATATACCGACCAAAAAGAAATAGATGAAGATTTAGATGATAATGAAACTATCATCAATATGGAAGGAATGAATATTTAAATCATAAAAGAAGACGACTATGAAGTAGATATATCAATACCGAGAGCAAAAGAATTACACCAATTAAATAAAACAACACTCTTTAAATGTAAAGGTTGTAAACTAGGAGGAATATAATTCTCTATAGTAGAACAACACTTTAAAGAATGCAAATTTAGAACAGACAATTACTGGTATAGACAGAAAGAAGATACACAAGAAGATAGTGACGACGAGACAACACGTAGTTTAAAAGAATTTATGAAACTGCTTTAACAAGTTCAAGTCCCTTCCAAAAGACAAACCCCAGTACCCCCAGTAGAATATACTATGGGTAATTTACCACGACACCGAGTCTTTAGACAAGACCCGACCACAGAACCAGAAATGGTTAAATCCATAGGAATAAGAATGCCAATAGAAGCTCCTATCAAACTCCAAGATGGAGGAGATAGAGGAAAAATATTAAATATAGCAGCTCATGACCCTCAGTTATGGAACTCAGTAATAGACGTATGGAAAAGAATAGTAGTAGCAGACTATATACACCATTATAGCGAAATAGATGCGGAGACCATGTATAGGTACATGGAGACCTTTTTAGGCGAATCAATTAAAAGAGTATGGGAAGCATACAAAGTAACTTACCCTCAAGAATTCCAAGAATTAGTAAACATGGGACCCAACCCATATAATTTTACTAATAAAATACACATCCTAATAATGGGAGAAGACCCAAATAGCGGATTGGTAGTATTACAAAAGAATGCACTAATAAAATTAGAACAACTTAGTATAACTAACTGGAGCTACATAAAGAATTTCTTAAAAGACTATTTCTACTATTGCGCCATAAGCGGTAATGCATTTGACCAAAGTTTAGGAAAAAAGCTTTTTAATAAACTCCTTGGAGCTTTAGGAAGATAAATAGAAGAACGATAGAATAAAAGAGAAGCAGTAATGCAAAATCCAAATTGGTCAACAGGACATAAAATTCAACATGTTATGGAAATACTACAGGAGAAATATACAAATACAAAACAATTAAAACAAAATGAGACCGATTTTTGTAAGAATATATATACAACATAAAGTTATGATCAAAGTAAGCCACAAAGAAAATACAGAAAAATATATCAAAATACTCAAGAATACAAACCTAGGAAAAAGTATTACCTAAGGAAATCAACGACAAGGAAGCCTTACCTAAATAAAGATAGACATGTAAGAAAACATAGAAATAACAGAAATCACAAAAATAGACTAATTTTTTTTTCATGTGGAAGTGAAGAACATCTAGCTAATACTTGTCCAGGCAGAAATAACAGTAGAACTCAAAATGCCAAGATTATAGAAGACTTCCAAGAAACCCTGATAAACGTAGATGAATATATGTCAGATAACGAAAGTATATATTTAGTAATAAGCATAGATGCAGTAGAAAGAGGAAAACAAGACTCGTCAGATTCAAAAGAAGAAACTTTAATAAATGAAATAGGACTAGAAAAGTTAGATTTAAACATAAAAGATTATACCTTTGTCAATATACAATGTGATCACCAATTTTGTAAAGGGAAAAAGTTAGATAGCCAAAGATGTTTTAATTGCACCGGATACCCAAGTAAAGACAGAAGAGCCAAATGCATGAATTGTTATATAGAAGGTTGCATAAGATGCATTGACAAAATATTTAATATTAGGATCATAGATGAGCCAGTAATCACAAAAGAAAAAACATTAAAATCATTAGAAGATAGAATAGAAAATTTAGAAGAAAGAATGAGTAGACTAGAAAAAGGAAAAGGCATAGAACTAAAAAAAGAAAGGGCGTGGAAACCAGCCAATCTAAGCCATCAGAATTAGAAATAGAACTTTTAAATGAGAAAGAGGAATACAAGTCATTGGAAGGATTAATTTGCAACGAAGACAAGAAAATTAATACCATAAACTTAACCAGAATAAGGATTCAAGAATGCGAGATAGAAACTCTTGCACTAGTAGACTCAGGATGCACAAAAAGTATAATAAATAGATGCATCTTACCTCTAGAAGTAATAAAAGAATTTTCAGAACCACAAAGCGCCATGCAAATGGATGGATCTTCTAATATATATAAGCATTACGTGAGTAATGCACATATAAGTTTTTTAAACGCATGTGCAGATTTTTATAAATCCACGTATAAGCTGGAAAAGATTTGGGTAAGAGATTTAAATATTAGAGTAGACTTTGTTTTAGGATTAGACTTCTTACTACATAACAATGGAAGTTGTCTCCTTACTAGAGATGGAGTAATCTTCTCTAAAAACACTACCCAGACCACAATAACTACAGAATCAGTCCCAACAAAATCTAGGTATCTCATAGACACTAATAAACCTAACACAAATACCTCAAAATGCGATAAAGGAGAAGACTGTACTTGTACGAAGATACATATTAGGGATGAGAAAGAAGACATTGAAGAAATTGAATTATTAGAAATTAACCTCTTAGATACACAAAAAATAGAGAAGAATTACAACTTAATAGAAATAAATACAGAGCTTTACAATTTTCTAAGAGGATTACAACATATAGGAGTAATAAAAAACAAAAGGATCTAGAAGAAGTAATCCTAATCCTACATAAACTTGAGATAATTGGAGAAAGACCATTGAAGCACTGGGATGCCAATCACATAACTTGCAGACTCGATATCATTAATCCAAAATATACGGTCAAGACAGCCTCTATAGAATCAACTAATGAAGATCCGAAAGAATTTGAAGATCAAATAGAAGAGTTACTAAAATTAGGAGTGATCAGAAGATCAACTTCAAGACATAGATCAACAACATTTATGGTAAGAAATAATAGTGAAATAGTAAGAGGAAAGGTTAGAATGGTAATAAATTATAAGAGACTTAATGACAACACCTGAATGGACGGGTATAAGCTACTAGATAAAACATAATTAATAAATAGAATACAGGAAAGAAAGATTTTTAGCAAGTTTGATTGTAAATTTGGATATTGGCAAGTAAAAATGCATGAAGATAGCATAGAATGGACTGATTTTACCTGTTCAAAAGGACACTTCGAATGGTTAGTAATGTCATTTGGATTAAAAACAGCTCCTCCAATTTTCCAGAGAAAAATGGATAACATTTTTAGAGAATATAAGAATTTTATTTTGGTCTATGTAGACGATATTCTAGTATTTAGTAATAATACTAAAGAACACTTAGGACACTTACAAACGGTATTTAAACTATTTGTAGACAATGGGATAATTATTAGTAAGAAAAAAAATGGAATTATGTAAAAACCTCATAAAAATTTTAGGAGTAGAAATTGGAAATGGAAAATAAAATTACAACCTCATATCTCCAAAAAGATCATAGACATGCCAGGCAATTAGACAACACTAAAGAATTACAGAAATTTCTAGGAATTTTAAATTATGCAAGAAATTTCATAAAAGACCTAGGACAGGTAGCAGGACCCCTATACTAAAAAACAGGAGCACATAGACAAAAGACTTTCAATACGGAAGATATTAAATTAGTACAAAAACTCAAACAAATGGTCAAAACTATACCAGACTTATCTCTCCCTTTAGAAACAGATTACCCAATAGTAGAAACAGACAAAAGTCTAGATGGATGGGGAGCGGTACTAAAAACAAAGAAAAATAACTTTGAAGACAA
Organism: Solanum chiquidenum; assembly: GCA_029582725.1. NCBI lineage: Eukaryota > Viridiplantae > Streptophyta > Magnoliopsida > Solanales > Solanaceae > Solanum > Solanum chiquidenum. The sequence continues at coordinate 12,705 of JAJOOS010015591.1, forward strand.
AAAGAATGAAAAAATTTACGCTTACCAGAGCGGAAAATACAAAGAAAAAGAAAATATGAGTAGTATAGACGCGAAAATACTAGCGGTAATTTACGGTCTTCACAATTTTAAATTATACATTATCAATAAAAAAGAAATACTAGTAAGGACTGATTGTGAGGCAATTGTAAAATTTCACCAAAATATAGACGGGAAAAGTAGTAGTAAAAGAAGATGGTTAAACTTTTTAGATGCCACTTCAATATATAATATTACTTTAGAACATATAAAAGGAAAAGATAATTCTTTAGCAGATCAACTTATCAGGCTTATAAAAACTAACTATTTTGTTTCAGCATGAGTACAAGAAAAGACAAAGCAAGAGCTTCCAACTCAAGTAGCGCTGCAACCCAAAAAGACAAAGACTTTTATCTACAGACTTTGCTAAGAAACACTTTGTTCTAGACTCAGACAAAATTGGAAGAAGCTAGACTAAACACTCCAAGCATGGAAAGACTACATTTTGGAAAACATAATTTAATTTTCTATCCTCCATCCAACTTAAGTTTCCGAGTAAAGCCAGAGACAAAGATAGATAAACCTCAACGATGTTTGATAGACAATTTGTGGATAGCTTACAATAAAATACCAAGAGACAACATCTATTTCATTTCAGTACTAAATTCACTAAGCCATTATTTTACTGCGAAGAATGAAAATAAAAAGTTCAAATTTTATGTGGTGGTTCAAGGAAGACTAGTAGACATCTTTCAGACGTGGAGTGAGGTAATAAACTCGATAAAAGACTTCCCCACTCTCCTTTTCAAAGGGTTAGATGATTTAAACGAAACTTTAGACTATGCAAGAGGAACTTTGGGGCACAATTATTTCATAAGCCCAGCCTTACGACAAACCACAAGTCCTTTCGGACAATACAACATCCGAAGATAAGATAATTGTTTGTGATCATTGTTCTTCAATGACAGAAGGGTTTAGAAGACAAAACCAAACCATTGAAAGACTTGAGAAAGAGAAAGAAAAAATAACCCAACATATCCAAGTCCTACAAGAAAGATTAAAGATTATATAGTTTGACATCAACCATACAATACCATTACAAATAACAGACAATCCTAAAAGGAGTTCTCCACCTCCTTCTAAAATGGATAAGACGGGTGTACATTCCCCAAAGAATGTAGAAAGAGCTACTGTATCGGCTAAGGGTATAGCTAGTCCCGTTCAAACGGTAATGGGTAAAGACTTATCAAATTCGTTGATGGCTGACACTTTGCCAAAAAGTGTGAGAATTTTACCAGCAAGTTTCACAACAAAAACAGAGACAAGCAAGAAGACTAAAGGTTTCCGACTAAAAAGAAAAAAAGATGAAAAAATTGAACGATTAATATAGAGTTCTCTCCACAAACTACTCAGCGAAAAGACTAAAGAAGTTATACGAGAATACCCAAACCCAGAGTCAGAAATGTTAAATTATGATCCAAAAGATTCAGGAAGTGACAGATACAATCCGTCAATGGACCAATTTTCTCAAGATCCCAATGAAGACGACGACTCAGGAATGAGTTTCGATACCGAGGCATTACATAACCTAGACACATAGAAGCTACGTAAGCAATGACGACCACAAGAAAAAGACATAAAAAGATACATAAGCAATGACGTAATAAGCCATTACTCTAAAGTGAATAATAAAGAAGACTCCACTACTCTCAAGAAGACAATAAAGAAGACTCCACTACTCAAAAGCGGACAAAAGGAGGACAATTATTTTGGAAAAAGTCTTTCAAAGGCCATGTGACAATGGGGCCCAAAGAGCACCCGGCAGGCGAAGAAAGTTTATTCAAAATTTGAAATCCGAATTTCAAATCCGGCTCCTCAGCTATAATAAGAGACCATTTACTAGAAGAAGGGCAGAGAGCTCAGAAAAAAGAAAGCGAAGAAGCAAGCAAGAACATAGTATAGAGAATAGTTGTAAGAGTTTCAGTTTTAAATTAAAAAAAATAAAAAAAGAGTGAAGTGAGTGTTTGTGTACAAAGAGTGTGAGTATTTACTTTCTCAAGTAGATGTAAGGTCACCCGGGGACTCCCGAAAGGGAAACCTCTCTCCAACCTTTATCATGTAAGTAGTTATGAGATTTTTTAGATCTTAGTAGTTTCTCCGTTATGTTAATATTATGTACTGTCATTATGTATTGTACTATTAATATGATTATATGATGTTGATGTTATGATATGATGTTTATGTTGTTCATATAATGTTTAAATTACTCTTAGTAAATGGTTAGTTTCTTACCTTCTTAGTAACCCCGATGGATTAACCTGTAAATACCTAGGGAAGTTGGAAGTCTGCCATGGTCAGGGAACCGAAGGACTGTGTCCCGGGGTGTGGTTAAAGAAGTAGGTGCTAAGAACAGGGGCTAAGGAAAAGAGATGAACAAAGTAAAATAAAGAGAGATGAACAACATAAGATAAAAAAAAAGTAATTTTGGGAGAAATTACATAGATCTAGTAACAAAAAACTACAAAACTAGGTAAAAGGAATCGGAAGAGGGAGTACTGAGTAGGATTTTACAACCTAAATTCTTAAAACACATTTTAACCCTTTTTTCTTGTCTCCGTTCCTGTTGTGAAACTAGCTGGTAAAATTCTCACATTTTTTGGCAAAGTGTCAGCCATCAACGAATTTGATAAGTCTTTACCCATTACCGTTTGAATGGGACTAGTTGTACCCTTAGACGATACAATAGCTCTTTCTACATACTTTGGGGAATGTACACCCGTCTTATCCATTTTAGAAGGACATGGAGAACTCTTTTTAGGATTGTCTATTATTTGTAATGGTATTGTCTGGTTGATGTCAAACTGTAGAATCTTTAATCTTTCTTGTATGACTTGGATATGTTGGGTCACTTTTTCTTTCTCTTTCTCAAGTCTTTCAATGGTTTGGTTTTGTCTTCTAAACCCTTCTGTCATTGAAGAACAATGATCACAAAAAATTATCTTATCTTCGGATGTTGTATTGTATGAAAGGACTTGTGGTTTGTCGCAAGGCTGGGCTTATGAAATAATTGTGCCCCAAAGTTCCTCTTGCATAGTCTAAAGCTTCATTTAAATCATCGAACCCTTTGAAAAGGGGGGTAGGGAAGTCTTTTATCGAGTTTATTACCTCACTCCACGTCTGAAAGATGCCTGCTAGTCTTCCTTGAACCACCACATAAAATTTGAACTTTTTATTTTCATTTTTCTCAGTAAAATAATGGCTTAGTGAATTTAGTACTGAAATGAAATAGATATTGTCTCTTGGTATTTTATTGTAAGCTATCCACAGATTGTCTATCAAATATCGTTGAGGTTTATCTATCTTTGTCTCTGGCTTTACTCTGAAACTTAATTTGGATGGAGGATAGAAAATTAAATTATGTTTTCCAAAATGTAGTCTTTCCATGCTTGGAGTGTTTAGTCTAGCTTCTTCCAATTTTATCCGAGGCTGGAACAAAGTGTTTCTCTGCAAAGTCTGTAGATAAAGGTCTGTCTTTTTGGGTTGTAGCGCTGCTTGAGCTGGAAGCTCTTGCTTTGTCTTTTCCTGTACTCATGCTAAATCAAAATAGTTAGTTTTTATAAGCCTGCTAAGTTGATCTGCTAAATAATTATCTTTTCCTTTTATATGTTCTAAAGTAATATTATATATTGAAGTGGCGTCTAGAAAGTTTAAACTTTGAACTGCTATTAGTGGCTAATTTTCCTATGAAGCCGACGCATACTAACAAATTATTTCCGCAATTCATTTCTTCGTAGCCTTTTGTTTGTATTCCTATTTTTATGTATTTACCAAATTCGTTTGAATTTATCATGAAGTCTGGACTGCAATAAAATATTCCTCCATTGTGGTCATATCTATTTTTGTTAGACCTATTATAGATCTTTTTGATTCTGACCATCTATCATCGTATTGAGTGATTAGTACTTTAGTACCTAGATTTTTCCTAGTTAGTCCTTTAAGTCCAATTACTATCAATCACATATGCATGAGATTCATTCGTCTTTTCTGTATTTCTTTCATAGATTCTTTACTAATTAAACTTATATTTTCACTATCGTTCTCTGATACGCACAACTGTTCTTCTTTATAATGTATGTATAAGTGTGCTGTTGACGAAAATAGTCTTGTATTATACAGTACCTGTGGATTTAGTAGTCTTAATCTATTTCATTGGAAAATTTCTATATCTTTGTCTATGTCTATTATTTCATCTAGTTGATGACTGCTACTGGGTATGAATGAATTCATTATTCTAGCTAACATATTGTTTCCTAATCGATCTTCTTTTACTACTATTTTTCCCTTCTATGTTTTGGTGAATTTTTACAATGGCCTCACAATCAGTCCTTACTAGTATTTTTTTTTATTGATAATTTATAATTTAAAACTGTTTAGACCGTAATTACCGCTAGTATTTCCGCGTGTATACTACTCATATTTCCTTTTTCTTTGTAGTTCCCGCTCTGGTAAGTGCATATTTTTTCAAAATTGGTGATCACATTGTATAATGACAAAGGTATAATCTTTTATGTTTAAATCTAACTTTTCTAGTCCTATTTCGTTTATTAAAGTTTCTTCTTCTGAATCTGATGAGTCTTGTTTCCTCCTTCTACTGCATCTATTCTTATTACTGAATATATACTTTCGTTATATGACATATATTCGTCTACGTTTATCAGGGTTTCTTGGAAGTCTTCTATAAGCTGGGCATTTTGAGTTCTACTGTTATTTCTGCCTGGACAAGTATTAGCTAGATGTTCTTCACTTCCGCATGTAAAACAAGCTAGTCTATTTTTGTAAATTCTATTATTACTATGTTTGCTTACATGTCTATCTTTATTTAGTTAAGGCTTCCTTGCCGTTGATTTTCTTCGATAATACTTTTTCCTAAGTTTGTATTCTTGAGTATTTTGATATGTTTTTCTGTATTTTCTTTGTGGCTTACTTTGATCATAACTTTGTGTTGTATATATATTCTTACAAAAATCAGTCTCATTTTATTTTAATTATTTTTGTAATTGTATATTTGTACATTTCTCCTGTAGTATTTACATAACATGCTGGATTTTATGTCCTATTGACCAGTTTGCGTTTGGATTTTGCATTACTAATTCTCTTTTATTCCATCGTTCTTCTATTTCTCTTCCTAAAGCTCCAAGGAGTTTATTAGAAAGCTTTTTTCCTAAACTTTGGTCAAATGCATTACAGCTTATGGCGCAATAGTAGAAATAGTCTTTTAAGAAATTCTTTATGTAGCTCCAGTTAGTTATACTAAGTTGTTCTAATTTTATTAGTGCATTCTTTTGTAATACTACCAATTCGCTATTTGGGTCTTCTCACGTTATTAGGTTGTGTATTTTATTAGTAAAATTATTTGGGTTAGGTTCCATGTTTACTAATTCTTGGAATTCTTGAGGGTAAGTTACTTTGTATGCTTCCCATACTCCTTTAATTGATTCACCCAAAAAGGTCTCCATGTACCTATACATGGTCTCCGCATCTGTTTCGCTATACTAGTGTATATAGTCTGTTACTACTTTAGTAACAAAAAAAATACAAAACTAGGTAAAAGGAATCGAAAGAGGGAGTACTGAGTAGGATTTTACAACCTAAATGCAATCTGTAATGGTATTTAAGTGATGGTGATCGCTATGTAGGATGTGGTCTCCTTCTGTAAAGTTACATGTGATTACTGATCCAAATTTTAGTCTTCTATATTTTTTTTCTGAGATAATTTCTAAGTCTAAATATTCTGACTTCTTTATACTTCCTATTGTATTAATTTATGCTAAGTACAAGGTTTTACTTTTCCTATATCGTTCTAGACTAATTTGTTGGATGTAATGGTTAATTTTAGACCCTATTGTTGGTAACTGTAAATCTATTTGTCTAATTTCCTGGTTTATTAGATTTAGTTCTTCAGAAGATAAAATGTATGAATATAAATGACGTTGTTCTATATATAGTTTTCTTTGTTCTATTAGAAAATCGTATATATTTGAATAATTTTCTTTTATCCTTAAAAGATACCAATAATATTCTTGGTCTATGATTATCTGTCTTTCGTAGGGTCAAGGCCTTCTTTTATATATTGTTGCTGGCATATATTTAAACAGTTGGATAAGTACGTTAAACAGACTAACTTATAACTCTGAATTAAATACTAAGCTATATCATAGCATGCTAGTTAGAATACTCGTAAGTATTTTCTTGTCATGCATTTATGATAAGTATTTGTGTTTCATAAAAAAGAATAATATTTTATTAAATATGACTTGAAATTCTTACTAAACTTTGGCGTTAATATGACTTGAAATTCTTACTAAACTTTGGCGTTAATATCTATTGAAACTAGTAATAAATATTTAGAACAATTAGAAAATATATTAAATTTATTGTTGCAATACTTCATGAGTTTACATGTTTTTGTAATATTTCATGTTCACGCATATAATATATTTTATACTCATAATATATTTTATTATTTAAAATATTAATTTGTCATTTATTATAAAGAAACAAACATCATGATATTAACTCAATTATTTTATGATAGTTTTCATCATGCAGAATTTGTCAAAGCTTGAATTTGTGGCACTTACCATTTCTGGAAAAAAAACTATTTGTCATGGGTACTTGATACTGAAATTCAACTTACCACTAAGGGTCTTGGTGATAGTATAATCGAAGAAAATAAAACATCAAGTCAGGATAAAACAAACACTATGATTTTCCTTCGACATTATCTTGATGAAAGCCTGAAGGTTGAATACTTAATAGTGAAAGATCCACTTGAATTGTGGATATGTTTGAAAGGGAGGTATGACCACCTCAAGGCAACGGTATTGCCAAGGGCTCGTTATGAGTAGACGCACATATGGTTTCAAGATTATAAAATTGTAATTGAGTATGACTCTGTTGTATGTAGAATCACGTTCCAATTGAAATTATGTGGGGAAACTATAAAAGATGAGGACATGTTGGAAAATATTTTAACTACTTTGTATGCCTCTAATGTGATATTACATCAGCAATACTGTGAAAAGGATTTTCATAAATACTCCGAATTGATCTCATGTCTCCTGGTGGTTGAGCAACATAATGCCCTTTTAATGAGAAATCATGAAGTCCGTCCCATTGAAACTGCTCCATTACTAGAAGCAAATGGGGTAGAAACACATAGTCAGTCTGAAATAAGACAAAATAACGGGGGTCATGATAATGTATGTGAACGTGACAAGGGAAAAAGACGATATAATAATCGTCGAGGTGGTGGTCATACCAAAAGGGAGAACAATATAGGTTCTCAAAATAATCCTTTAAAAGGCAAGGGCGATCATTGTCATCGTTGTGCCTTAAAGGTCACTAGAAAAATGAATGTCAGGCACCTGAACATTTTGTCAATCATATTAAAATTCCTTCAAAAGAAAAGAAAATAAAGGTGGTGCCTCCTTTTCCAATGCGCGGGCAGTGTTGTCACATTTGGCTCTCAGAGATGATGCTAAAGTAGGGTCATTTCAGAAATATTATGAAAATATTGGGGAAAATTTAACATTGAAAGATGATGCTTTTAATGGGCTCTAATATTACTCATCTAGAAGCAGATGACTTCTTTGGGGATCGTAATTAAAAGAATGATCATCGACTGGGAAATGAATAATGTTGTTATGTTTTTTTAATGTCTTACTTAAAGTTGATGTACTTAAATTTTCTTTTGTTAGTTTGTTTCATACTTCTTATTATGTATTTTTATTTTCTGAAGATAAGTAAAATTTCTTGGCCTTCAGTCGGATTCATGATGAGTAATGGAGATATGTGCCTTCCGAACAGTGCTACAACTCATACGATACTAAGAGAAAATAAATTTTTCTCTCATTTAGTTATGAAAAAGGCATATGTTAATATAATATCTGGTAGTACAAAATTGATTGAGGGCTCCTTATTACTATTTGGAGGAGCATTATTGATAATTGATAGTGTATTGTATTGTAGTAAGTCTCAGAGAAACTTGTTAAGTTCAAGTTAGTTGCCAAAATGACTATCATGTTGAGACTGCGAATGAAGGAAAGGATGAATACATTATATTACTACAATAAATGAGGATAATAAAACTGTGCATGAAAGATTGTCTACACTTTCTTCTAAAATGTACCATACAAATATTGGTACGGTTGAATCACATGTCGTAGTAAATAAAAGTTTTACTGATTCTAATAATTTTGTTATTTAGCATGACCAGTTGGATCATCCCGATTATAATATGATGCGTCAAATAATTGAGAATTCACATTGGGCATACTTTGAAGTTTCAAAATGTTCTTCAATTAAAGGGACTCTCTAGTGCTGCTTGTTCTCAGGGAAAGCTGGTTATTAAACCATTAGTGGCTAAGGTTGAGGTGGAATCCCCTACATTTCTGAAACGAATACAGGGTGATATATATGGGCCTATTTACCTGCATATGGACCATTTAAATATTATATGGTCTTGATAGTTGCATCTACAAGATGATCACATGTGTGCTTATTATCAACTCACAATATGAATTGGTCAAAATGGAAGGAAGCAATTCAAATAGAACTGTCTTCACTTGAAAAACATGAAGTTCTCGAATCAATAGTCCAAACACCTGAAGGTGTCAAGCCACTGGGTATAAATGTATTTTTGTGTGAAAACGAAATGAAAAGTCGTAAGATATAAATCACAACTTATGGCACAAGAATTTTCGCAAAGGCCTGACATTGATTATGAGGAGACATATTCTCCTATGGTAGATGCAACTACCATCAGGTATCTAATAATTATGACAGTTCATGAAAAGCTTGAAATACATCTAATGGATGTTGTCACATCCTATTTATATAGCTCACTAGACCACAATATTTTTATGAAAATCTCTAAAGCATTCTAAGTGCCTGAAGCATATAAAAATTCAAAACAAAAATTGTTCAATAAAGCTTCAGAAATCCTTATATGAATTAAAACTATCAGATGAATGTGGTATAATCGTCTAGCGAATATTTGCTAAAAGAAGGGTATAAAAATGACCCTATTTGTCCTTGTATTTTTATATGAAGGTTAAAATCTGAATTTGAAATAATATTTGTTTATGTTAATGACTTGAACATCATTGGAACTCCTAAAGAGATTTAAAAAATTGTTGAGTGTTTGAAGAAAGAATTTGAAATGAAAGATCTTGGTAAGAGAAAATTTTGTCTTGACCTTCAGACTGAACATTTGACAAATGAAATATTTATCCATCATTGAACATATACTGAAAAAGTTTTGAAGCAATTTTACAAGGATAAATCACACCCATTGAGTACCCCGAAGGTTGTAAGATCTCTTAATATAAATAAACATCCATTCCGACCTCAAGAAAAGGATGAAGTGCTTCTTGGTGATGAAACTTCCTATCTCAGTGCTATTGGGGCACTAACGTACCTTGCCACTAATATCCGATCAGATATTTGTTTCGCTGTAAGTTTATTGGCGAAATTTAGCTCATGTCTAACAAGAAGACATTGAAAAGGTGTTAAGCATATATTCAGATATCTTCAAGGAACAATTGATATGTGATTGTTATATTCTAATTCACCCATGTCAAAATTGATCGGTTATGCAAATTGGAAATATTTGTCTGATTCACATAAAGCCCGATCTCAGACATGCTATTTATTCACATATTGAGGTACAACTATGTCATGGAGTTCCACAAAGAAAACAATAGCTGCTACTTTTTCAAATCATGCAGAGATAATAGCCATTCATGAAGCCAGTCGAGAGTGTTATGCTTGAGATCAATGACTCAACACATTTTGCAATTATGCAGTCTTTCTGTGTAAATAAAGATTCCAACAATATTTTCTGAAGATAATGTTGCTTGCATAGCTCAATTAAAGGGTGGATATATCAAAGTAGACCGAACAAAGCATATTTCACCTAAGTTCTTTTTCACACGTGATCTTTAACAAAATAGTGATATAAAGTCTAACAGATTCGTTCAATTGATAACGTCAACATTTGAGAAGCTAAGATAAAATATTGGAATGTGTCGTCTTTAAGATATCAAATAAAATTTTCATCAGGGGAGTAAAATATGTTTTGTATTATTTTTCCCTTAACCAAGGTTTTGTCCCATTGGGTTTTTCTGGTAAGGTTTTTAATGAGGCAGCACTCAAGGTATATTACAAGACATGTGTACTCTTTTTCCTTCACTGGTTTTTTTCCATCGTAGTTTTTCCTAGTAAGGTTTTAACGAGGCACATTATCTATAAATATCCAAGGGGGAGTGTTAGAAATCCATTTAATTGTGGATGTTTCTCTTAATCTATCCCTAACGTAATGTATCTATATATTGTATTAATTTAAATATTTTACTAACATATTTATCAAACGTTGTAAAAGGATGACTTGTATATCCTATAAAAGGGTAGTCCTCACCCTTGTGAAATACATTCTTGAAGAAATTAAATAAGACTCTGTACTTTATACTTTCCATTACTCTTTGTCTTCCTTTCTTGTTTAGTATTCTTATATTTTCCTCTCATTTTACAACAGTCATGAATATTTTTATTTTTAGTTTTAGTTTTTTAAGAGTTGAACTTCAAAAAATTATTTAGTTAAGAATTTTAAAAATAATAAGAAGAAAGTTCATCTTTTTCATTTCAAATTACTCATAAAAATTAAACAAAAAATAACTTTAATTTATATTCATGATCAAATACAACTTTTCGAATATTACTTTTCACTTTGAAAACAAAAAAAAATTTATTTCAAATTTCACAATAATACATGGTCAAATATGTGCTTATTTAAGGGGTGATTTGGTTAGCTTTTGTTTACACGTGTGATATGAATCATGATTTTAAATCATGATTTGAATTTCCATTTGGACATGTGATTGAGGATAATGTTTCAAATTGTGGTTTTAATTTTCAAATTCTCCAAAAAGAAACATAACTTGGGATTCCAAATCATGATTTCAAATTTTTAAAAGGTGAAACCTATCGTCAACCCCTTAAAGTTGACACAACTTTCACTTAGACCTCATTTGTTTTCATTAAGATTTAGAGGTTTTTAATCTGAATGCACATCTGAATGATTAAGATATTGTTTCCAGATCTGAACACTAAATAATTAAGGTTGTTTGCTTTAAAACATATGAATGACATAATTTATTTGCATGTACGTAATAAATATACAATTTAAATAAAAACTAATTAAATATTAAAAAACTTAATAAAATCAAATCATAATTGATTAAAAAAATAAAACACATATACTTGTTAGTGATGGTGGAAATAATTTGTAGTGGTGGTGGTGAAGGCAATAGTTATTGTTAGTGGCTAGTAATGATGATGGTGATAGTTATGACGGATGAGGTGGTTGGTATTGTGGTTACTATCATAATGGTGATGATTCGTAGTGGTGTTGGTGGTGGTAATGATGAAGTTAGTTGATATTAGTAGTTGACGGTGTTGATGGTAGTGGTCGAAGAATGTGTAGTGGTTGGTAATGTGTTTGTGGTAGTCGGCAGTGATGCTAGCTATGATCATGGATGTGGTTAGTAGAAGAGATTGACCACGGTGATGGTAGTGGCTCCACGGTGATGGTAGTGGCTCATAGTAGTGGTGGAGGTGGTTGTGGTGGTGACCGAAGAATGTATGTTAATAGTTTATGGCGGTGTTAGTTGTGATGATGCAATTTGTTGGTAGTAGGAATTAACTATAGTGGTAATAAGGATTGATAGTGGTGGTGGAGGTGGCGAAGACTATCGAGGCAGGGTGGTGGTGACAATGGATATAATTATAATGATGGAGGTAAGTATGGTAGTAGCTGACAATAGTAGTTTGCAATAATGGTGGTTGTAATGATAGAAGTGGTTGAAGGTAGAAGACAGTAATTGTGGTGGTAGTGGTAGTGGTAGTGGTTGTGATAGTAGAGGTAGTTAGTGGTGATGGTAGTTGTAATGGCAGAGATAGTTACTAGTGGTTGCTGGTGATTGTTAAAAGAGTGATGGTGAATATTATCCACACAAGAATACCTTTTAATGGTATTAAGACTCTATTCTAAATCTTAATGATTCAGACCTATTTAGACTCATTAATTGCTTAAATCTGATTGAAAACAAATGCACTTAATGGTCTAATGTCACGATCCAAAAAATGGACGTGATGACACTTGTCTTTTCCCACCAAGACAAGTTAGCCTCAACCTAATGAAAACAAAAGAAAAGCAGAAAACAGTAAAGCTAGAACAAGACAAAGGCGGAAAACTTATTCATTCTAAACAATACCCCAAAACCTAGTTGTCATGTGTACAAGCCACTAATAAAAATATAGAATTCAAAAGATAAATACAAGTGTCACTCTTTGTTTCTCAAGTAGAACAAAGTTTAAAGAAAAAGGAAAAGAGGGTCCGCCAGGATGACAAACAACTACCTCTCAAATCATTCACGAGCCTCGCCTGTCAAGAGAAGAAGAAGAAGATCACACGAGTCCGAGCTCGAAACCTACACAAGCGTAGAAACAAGGGGTGAGTACTAGCAAAACAATACCCAACAAACAACCTACTAAACAAAACAACTAGCTAGAAAACGAACACCCCTTACACTTCAACCAAACTTCCTCAAACTACAACCTGCACATAAATCTGCTCAACCTAGCAATTTTATAATACGCGACTCACAAGGCCCAATATTCATAGTTCAATCTTCACAATTCAACAATCAAATAAGTCAATCTCAATGTCAATTAGTTCAATCACACACAACAAGTACATCAATCTCAAGTATCAAGCAAGTCACGCATTAACATTAAATGCATCAAGTCACGATATTCAATCTCTTGCAGGAACCATTTTCTATTTGCATAATATCACTAGTCATAACCATTTCCCATCGGCTTTATATCAATCACTAGCCAAAAGTATTTTCCATCGACTTTATATCAAATCACTAGCTGAAACCATTTCCCATCGGCTTTATATCACTAACAGGAACCATTTCCCATCAGCTTTATAAACACTAGTCGAAAATAAATTCGGCATCACAACATTCATCGGTAAAGACCTCGGCATTATAGCACTTATCGACAAAGACCTCGACATCATAAATCATCACATGTCTCATCACGGTGTTCAAATCAATGCATACAAGCAATATCACACCACACGAAAGAGACAACAAATCATACAATTCAAGTCCACAATCATGCTTTCAAGCATTCCATCAATCAATCAACAACAATAAGGCAATTCATATCATCGTGTTCATCACATAGTTTTTTTCCATTTCAACCCATTTTTTCTCATTTAGATATAACAAGTGGACAATTTAAACCCTTCACCTCATCCACATTACTCCCAACACATAATCGATGAAGGAAGTACACAAATTTTACTAGAATACAAGGTTTAGGAAGCCACTTTCCTTAAATCAATCAATAATCACTCCAACAGTTGAGTCTTCCCCTTCCGAATCACTTTCAAAGCTACACAATCTATAATAATGAAGTATTTACAATCACTCATCAGAAACAACAATTCCCACATCAATTATGTAAAGAAATGAGTCAATCAACTCAAAACCCAATTTCAAAATGGAGGTTTGAATCCAGAAAACAATACTTGAAAAAGACATTTAAGGCTATATGAACTCATTAGTGAAAACCATTTTGAAAATGAATCAAAACCACTTCAAAATCACCATTTTAGTAATATCTTGGGTTCTTGAAGATAACCTCAAATTACTCATTTAAAATGCTTGATTTGAACACATATATCCATAAATAATAATGGATAATTGAATATTTAGAGTTAGGAATCATTACCCAAAAGATTTTTCTCGAAAATCTTGTCCAAATCGCCACTCCAAATCTCCAAAAACTAAAAAATGGTGAAATGGGGCTTAAACCCTGAAATGGCAGAAAAACCCTCGAAGGTGTTGCTTAAGCGAACCACGCAAAAACTAGGGGGTCTCGCTTTTGCAAACCAGGCTTCGCTTAAACAACCATCGCTAAAGCAAGCCCTGGTTCGCTTAAGCGATCCCTTCAAAAAGCCCCGCTTAATTGATCACACCTTCGCTTAAGCGAAGCTCGCTTAAGAGGAAGGCCTATCACAAAAGCGAAGGTTACAAATTTTAGGCACCAGAAAAATCAGTAAACTCTCAAAACATCGAAATGACCCTTAGGATTCGTTCGGAACCCCGTGAACACAAACCACATATACAAATCAATTATCCTCGACGTTACAGACTCAGTGGAACTATCAAAATATAAATTCGAGGTCTTGCTAACCCGACATCGGTGGAAACCACAAGAAACTAACTCATGCCTAAAAAGGCTAAACAAACTCAAGACCTCTAAAAAATTAACCAAGACCCTACCTACGCCTAAAATCATCCCCCGAATCTAACAAAACTTTTGAAATTGCGATCCGAGCATCCAAACCCTGAATATTGACCAAAGTCAAACCAAAAGCCTAAATTCTCAAATTTCACAACTTAGGACCTCAAATTCTCAAAAAAATAGGAATCTGAAACTAACAATTCTCACAAATCAAATTTCACATACTGATGGAATCGATGAAATTCCATTTCGAAACTCGAAACTCCAAAAGATACCGAAAATCACTTTCTTAACAACTTAGCCTTTCAAACTCAAAACTTACGAATTCTCAACTTTTAACTCAAAGTTCAAAACCAAATTTTCAAAACTCAATCATAGGAGACTCGGGGTCAATCACGGTAAACAAAAATGGTAAATTCACAACACTTTAGAAAAATGACCGACGGGGTCATTACATCTAATTTCTGAACCATTCAGATTCAGACCTCTATTAAGTGGAAACAAATGAGTCTGTAGATCTCTTAAGTAGAACTTGCCCATTTTAAACACATGTGGTGAAGCCTCGTTATATTATTTTTTGACACTTATTTAAAAATTAGCAAAAAATTTAAGGAAAGTGCAATACATTCACTGATGACGTACAAACAATCAGTTAAATGATTGCATGTGTTATTTAGTAAAAATAATTATTTAAAGTTATTTAATAAACAAAATGAAAGTAATACGTTTTTTAAAATAGTTTAACATTCCCTACCCGTCGGGGGTCGTCTTCTCCACTATATCTAAATATATTTTTGTATTTTTTAATTTGTTCTTTCCTTTATTGTTTGAGATTTGTTCTTTTTCTTTCTATTTCAGTGTTATTTTGTGAGAAGAAAAAAAGGTGAAGGGGTAGGAAGAGGAAAAGAGAAAAAGTATAAAATATAGGTTTTGATATTCTTTTTTTTGGATAAAAATGTTAAGTGTGGCGATGGTACTCCTCCCTTCCCCATTGGGGGTCGTCTTCTCCATTAAACTCAAATATAATTGTAGCACATATACCCTCTTTTTCATTTGAAACGGACCATATATACCCTCCATTTCATTTTGGTAGTAAAAATACCCTCATTGTTAGTATAAGGGACAACAAATACCCTTCTACTTAACAAAGATATATTTGTGTTGATATGACACATGACATGACATTCACCTAGGATATAACCCACCACCTAGGCATTCACCTAGGACCATTTCTCTGTTAAATGTTCTTACAGACCCAATTGAGAGCGCCCCCAAATTAAACCTTCGCCTTTGAAAAAAATTGAATCTTTTCCATCAAAGTTTTAAGAAATGTCAAAAGGCTTTATCAATTCAGTTGAAACTCCTAATGTTAAAAATTGTCATTGTGGATTGAATGCTCTAAATTTGACTGATTGGACTGATGTCAATGTTGGAAGTAGATTCTACAAATGTCCAAGACCTAAAGTAAGTTTTAGTTTCATTTTTGATTGACTCATATGATCATATGGACCCAAAGTATGTTTTAATCTTGTTTTCTCTTGGCTCCCAAAGTAAATATTGGGAGAAGAATCTACGAAGTCAAAATTGTTGAAGTTTGAGCTCATTATATGTATTGTTTGCTTTACGAACTTTAATTTATGAAATTTAATGGTGAGTCTATATGTATTTCTGGAAAAAAAAATTAGTAGTTGAATTTTTATTGTAAGTTAGTTCATCAAGATTGAATTTGTCATTTTTGGTGTTGGGTACTTCATGTAGATATTGAGAATGATAAAACAAACAACAACTCCCAAAAAGAGCTGTAACTGTTACATTGGAGCTAAAGGCTAAATTGGATGTCATGAAATAGAAAAGTATAATTGATTAAATGAAAAAAATTTAAAGGGAGAATATGTGTATATAGTCGAAGACATGGAGGCTCTAAGTGTTGAAAGGGATAGTTTGAAAAAATAACTTGAAGAAATGGGTGTTGTTAACGTCCAAGAGACTGCTAAGATTAGTATTTTGAAGGATTAATTTGATGAAATGCATTTTATATTAGCTCAAGAGTCTGAAAGAGTTATCATTTCGGAGAGAAAAATCAAGAAGTTGAAAACTATCATTTTGATCTCATGTGCTTTGTTCTTTGTGTTTTTTCTAGGGATGATGAAGTGAATGAAGGGGCAAATCAAAGGCCTTCTTGTTCAAATGATTTGTTTCTTGTTTATATCTAATTTAGTTATCTTTGTTATCGTATGAAATTGATGTGTTCTATTGAAGATATTGTATTTGTTATATTATGTTGAAGTTATGATTTTTTATATAATGACTATCTTCTTAATTTCTCTTGATAATGTTAGTTTTGTATATTGAAGTTGAAATCCACCAAGTGCTTAAAATGCAAAACTTTAAACTGTTAGTAGAAGAAAGAAATTGACAGAGAGATTGAGATCGGATTGCTTGAGACAAATGAAGAATTGTGATCATCAGTATCAACAACTTTCTTCATTATTTTCTCACGAAGAATTGAGATCGCATCAACTTTCTTCATTTTCCTCTCAAGGTTGTTGTATCAGTGTCAACATAGTTAAGTAGTAGACATCCAAAACATGTTCCATTGTGTGAAAACATTGTCCATCGCATTCCACCGGACTAACTTCCACAAATTTATTATTTTATCAATCATTACTTTTTATGAATGGAGAATAAAATAGTAGCAACCATGTTAAACATAATATTATATTAAAAACTGACACCTTTTCACATTGATGGGTAGTAACTTTTCGAAGGGTTGTGATTTTTTTAGATGAGTTATGAAATTTGATACACCCACATTACACCTTTCGAAAAAAGTAAAAGTGGTAGTTGTCAAATAAAGAACCTAACTTTTAGGTTAGGATCGATCCCACGAGGAATATGCTTTAGACTTAGGCTAACTTACGATTATCTACGATTAGTCAAATGATTTTCGAGAAGAGTAACAATGGTTTATTTTAAAAAGAAAATAACAGTTTGTTGATTTATATCGCTCAGTAACAAGTAAACAAGATTTGCAGTTTGAGATATCAATATGAGATGAAAACTAGGGCATATGTGTTCCCCACAAGCTCTTAACGCAATATTCCTAATAAAGGAAACTCTATTCTAGTGCTAGCATGCAAGATTGATAAGTTAGGTATCCCTAAGTGATTGTTCCTCCTAGTAGGGAATTTCACCACGCAACTTGGTTCGTCTATGAGTGTGTGCTTTACTGACCTTTACCTTTAACACCAGATTAGCCATCACATCATAATGATTAAGGTAAAGCTATTAGATAGAAGCTAAACTTAACTAAATCTCCGTTGTTGAATCATTTTCTCATTCATTAGCTCATTGGTCCGACAAGTAGGAATGAGGCGAGTTCTAACGTTGCGCACCGCTAAAAGTATTCTAAATGAAAGGATTAACAATACATGCTTACACTATTCTAGAACTACTTATTTATGATTCATACATTGTTAATTGCTCATGGTTCCCACAACCCTAGTTGTGGATTTAGATACTCATGCTTGAGAATTCACAATTCATATTAAGGTTAATAAGATAAATTATGACCTTACAATTAGAAAAGAAGAACACCGAAGTCTTGAATTGAAACTCAAAAGCAAATTGCATAAAACAAACTTCAAGAATTAAATTGCTAAATTGTTTGCAAAATAATCCCAAAATTAAGAACAATAGTCTCCAAAAAGGTCTAACTCTAAAAAACGTAAATTACAACTTATATTTATAGTACTTAAGTCCTAAACCACGTAGGAAACAAAAATAAGGAAAATTTGGTTTTGGCAGTTTTTGACCGACGGTGGCAAACGATAGACCGTGGATCAGCCAACGATCTGTGGGTCACCTTCATGGTTCAGCAGTTGGCAAAAATTGTTGGTCTTCTCCTCAACGGTTGCCACCTACGATTCGTAGGTCCATTCATGATCCGTTTTGCACATCCGTGGTTTAAGTACTGGAACTCAACTTTCTGAATCAAACGACGGCTCCCATCGACGGTCCGTCACTTAAGCTACGGGGCGTCGGTTGCCTCCGTGGTTCCACACTTAGGTCAGATTTCCTTGAACCACTGATCCACAGCTTCCACCTACGGCTTGTCAGTTGAGTGATGAATCGTGGGTGGGCTCGTAGGTTGTTAAATTCTTGTTGTTTCAGCTCCTTTCAACGACAACTACTTCAAACCAATTTCCTGCAAAATGAGACCAAACACCATAAACACCAAACAAAAATGCCTAAGACGCACACATACTTCAAGTGAAATGCATCAAAAATACCGTAAACTCTCGGTATATCAACTTAAAATGGTTGTTTTTCCTCAAGTGACACACTAAACTCTAAACGACACTCGTGCAAAAGCAAACACACAAACTCAAGCAATCATATGGCTTTTTCTGTCAACTCTTTCACGTAGTGCAAATCCTCTCATTTACACTCAATAAGCTAACTCATGTGGATCAAAACATGACATAGACATACCAATAGACATCACCACATACACTTTCAACAATCACCAAGATACCAACTTTCCAACAATGTAACTAGTGTCCTTACCACAAAGAAATCATTTTTTCTCACACAAACTCTGATATTTTAGCTTAAGAATTCAGTAAACACTCACGCTCAGAAGTGAATTCAAATACAATTAGTGCTCAATACTATAGGCTTGCCCTTATTTTCGCTGCATAGACTTTCCATACTGGTCAACTAGGATAACTATAGGGCTTTCTTAGCTTGTAATGTAGGCTCAGGGTCAGGTATGGTACATTTGGGTATTTTAGTGTCTTTTCTGCCCTCCTTACATTACATTGGATATTTTACCTTTTTCTACAACCAATTCTGACATCATTTTGTTTTCTACTCTTTTCCTTGACTTATTTCAGCGCATATGTGACTTTCATTTTTTTTTATTCCTCTTTTTCTCTTCTTTTTCTCTGTTATTCAGCATTATCATCACTCTTTTGTTTCTTTTGGATTTAGTCACACCTTTTACTATCTTTTCCTTCTTCTACAAACAACCCTTTTCATACCCTTTTATTTCAGTTTCCTTCTTCATAGACACTGATGAGTCCACAAATTGGACTCATTTAGGGCTATTTATTGATAGAATTAGTGTCCTCAAATGCATATTTTATCTCAATATCTGATGAAAACCTATATGTTTCAGGTATTTGGAGTTTGAAGGAAAGCATGGACACTACTTGGCAAAAAAAGGAACAATGGCAGCTGAAAGAACGAAGAAATGTAGATATGAGAATTTCTGAACCCATTCGATGAGTCGCCAAAAGGTCTTATCCTCGCCTTTTATTCCAGTGTGCTGAGCCCTGAAGGAAAGGATCAAATCGGTGGTGAATAAGAGCACTCGGTGTATCGCCGAGCAATTCTATGAAGCTAGACTATGTCACCCAATGATCCAAAAGACGACGATGCTGAAGGATAGAGTAAGACGGTGATGAAACCTACCAAAGGGTGGATCACCGAGTTGATTGGCGATCTCGATTAACGACGCCGAATGATCCGCTGCAACACAGATTTTTGAAAATTATAAATACTCGTTGAAGAGTTGTAGCTTAGTATTAGATTTTTAATATAGAATTTTTGATATAGAAATTTTGAGTTCTAAGTTTGGAGAGGGTTTTGAAGAACTTGGAGATTCAAAGGGTTTCAACTCCAAGAATTTAGACTTGGGTCATGTGGATTCTTCAATCCTGTCTTGTTTTGAGACTTAAATCTTCATACCTATTTGAATGCAAACTCATATTGGTATAAATTTCTATCTCTTTTACATGTCTAGCTAAAACCCCAATTCTTGGGGTGTGATTTTGTGAATATGGGTTAGATTATCTGTTGGGTCTTGCTTGTTGATGATTTATTTGTTGTTTAGATGTGATTTTGTTTAGTAGTTGTGGTGGAACTTAATGAAATTGTAGTTGCAAATACGATTTCACCTTTGTGTTTTTGGCTTGCTCGAGAGAGAGGTCGTAAAACTAAGGCTACTAAATTGATGTCCGGTGGGAGTGGGTCGACATGAGGTTCAACTCGAGAGAGTGAACCCTAGTCCTTCTCTCACACACTCAGCTCGAGAGAGTGAGTGGGCTAAGGCGGAGGTTGTTCTTCATGCGGCAAGTGGGTGTTTGAGAGGAACCCATTTGATTCGGGATAAGTTACTCGAGAGAGAATTTACCCCCACTATAGTCTAGCCTAGTCACAAATATTCAATGGATTTACTATCAAAAACATGTACCCAATAGTCTAGTCTAACCTGTGTTCCTATCACATCCCAAGAATCTCGTCTCCATATTTGTATCTCTCTTTATTTTTTTTATTTTTTTGCATACTTGTCACAAACCCCCATTGATAATTAACGCTTGTGTCACCCCTTTGATTTAACATGTTTCCATTCGATAATGTCTTTAGCTATGACTAATTAGAACTAAAATTTATTTTTCTATTAATTCTCAAAAATACTCCCTTGGGACTCGACCCCAACCCTTGGTTGGGTTACTTTACTATTGTACGATTGTAGACACTTGCATTGGAAGTTGTGTCTTGATTACGCAAACATCAAAATGGCGCCGCTGCCGGGGAGCGCGGTGTTACTTGAGAATTTTTAGATTAGTAGAATTTTTGTTCTTCTTAGTCGTAGTTTACTAACTTAATTTTTAGTTTTGTTTTGCTTTGAAGCTGTTGATATAGGCAGATACCCTGAGCATGGCTGAGGGAAATGGTAGCAACTCGGCTGAGACAAGTCAAGAAGTCGAGAGGGACTTTAAGTTAACCGCACTGGTAACTCAGCTGAACGTGTTGGCCACCAATATATCAGAGGTGGAAAACCAGTGCAAGAGCCAAGGGAGGTACATACCCCCTCATGAGCGGAAACAGTCTAGAGATAGGGAGAACAATCGTGTCGAGGACACACTCCAAATCATTCTCCAAAAGATCACCAAACAAGATCGAATGTTAGAAGAGATGAAGGAGAATATTGAAGTGTTGAATCAAATGATTGGCTCCCATTATATATCGATCCAGCTGATCAGGACACTCATTAGTTATGCAGTCCCCCCTCTTCACTCAAATGAACTATTGGGGTTACCTAGTAACACTAGAACCAACCCCACCAATGGAGAGTGAGTAAGGACTCGCATCGTGCCACGACATTAACTAAGGCGCTTCTTGAGAGGCAACCCAAGGTTTTAAATGCTTTTGTATGCTTTTATAAATAATGGTGTGTTAGTGGTGCAGGTTTAAATGCTGAAAGTGTTTGGAAAATGCATATTGGCGAGTAAAAGGTTAGTCGGCGAAGCGCCGAAATAGTTGGCGTGCCCGATGAAGACCGTCGTTTGGACCCTCACTTTGACTGAAGGTCCTGTTAAACTTGGTGAGCACAGTGACCACTTGGGGACACGCCGAGTGGATCGACGAGTGTGACTAATATCGCCGAATGGGCACGAACTGGATGGTTTATAATGGCCAAAAGGCTTAGAATTTGAAATCCTTCACTTTCCCTAGCTTTTAAACTTCACAAACTCACACCAAGGTATTATCTTCAATATTTTTCTATTCCATTAGTATTTTAGTTGTTGATTGGTGCTCGAAACTAGGATTTCTTTGCCGCCTATCTTTTCAATCGTGTTTTAATCGGCATATAAGGTTGGTTTCCGAATCCCGAATTTACATTCGAAAACTTTGTACTCTTTTGCAATGATCGTATCATTTTGTTGTGTGATGGGCCTCTCTGATAGAATTAGAATGCTTGAATGCCAATTTTAATTTGAAAATCTTGCCCGTATTGTTTTGATTGTCAAATGCCCGTAATTTTTGTTCTTTTAAATGAATGAATTTGCATTGAGTTGTGCTTGCATGTTGTTTAGATTGATTGGGTGAAGTGTGAGTATACCTTGTCTATGCTAAGTGACGAAAACTGCTCAATTACAGAGAGGGTGACAACACTCTTAAGAGCAAACATCGTCAAATGGCTAAATTTGGCAAAATCGGGAAAAATTCTGAGTATCCCAGGGTGATGGGTAGTACGGGTCTTGTTTGAATTTCATTAGTGCATTCTTTGATTTTGTTTTTGGGGATTGCGGGGTTGAATTCGAGAAGGTGGTTTGAAAATTGGGCACGTTGAATCGTTTGGTGAGCTGGGTCGAGCTTGCCGAACTACTCGGCAGTTCGCCTAATGACCCCATCTCGCTTTTAAATTCATGCTCTATGTGTTGTTTGAGTCTGTAATTTTTGGTGAGAAGCCTTTGGTCGCCGAAAGCACTTGGCAACTCACCGAAAGTACTCTTGATCACACTTTGTATGCCCCTCTGAATCTCTGTTTCACTGTAACTTTCGGCGGACAAACCCATGATCGGCGACAGTAGTCGGTGATTCGCTGAAAGGGCCTTCCCATCGCTGACTTGCTATAATTTTTAAGCCAATTCCTTCGGTGAGCCCGACTTAGCTCGCCAAAGAGGTTTGGTGACTCGCCGAATGGATCGGCGAGCCTGTCTGCAATAGATTTCCTTTGTTTATGTTTGAATTTTCTCCTAATTTGTCCCACTCTCTTGCAGATATGGTACACACAAATCTATCCACGCAACCTCAGAAGAAAGCACAGGGCATAACCATAAACGAGGGGGAAGTCAAATCATCCAAAGAGGAGAGGAGAGGAAATCCCACCGGGAAATAAAGGCAAAAGGAAGAAGCATATAGCTGGAAAATGAGTAGCTATTGAAACCCAGGCTAATTTTTCAGAACCAGAAGATGAGCAGACTTTGATAAACCGAAGGGATGAACTCCGGGCCAGATCTCAGTCCACATCCACCAATATTCCCTCAGCTGCCACTCATCTGGCAACAGACTCCGTGCCATCGCATACACCTCCAGTGGCCCATGCACTCCCTATCGTTCCTCCTCCTAGACTACTGTACATAATGAAAGGTGAGGGGATATGGACCATCCTTGAGGAGAAGTTATTATCTACGGAGGGCCTGGAAGGCAAACATCCCGATGTGATTGACACCCTTCGATACCATGAGTTTGAGCAGTTCACAACGCCCCAAGGCCCTTACATTCCTTCTTAGGTTAGGGAATTTTACACATCTTATATGGGGAGTTGGTGCCCAATAATAAGAAGAAGGCAAACGAGTTTAGACTGGTAAAGTCGGTCATGGTCAGATGCAAGGAAGTTGAGTGCCACATCGAGCATATTAACATTGTATTGGGTAGACCGCTGCACTCTGCACTTTCCTACGAAGGGTTGCCTATTGTTCAATCCCTAGATGACCTGAAGGGTGGGCTGGCTCCTCTAATTTCTGACACCAACCCGAGGTGGATAGATGCAAGGAAACCTATTGAGAAGATAGACTTGAACATCGCTACCATGTTCTGGTTTGGTTTCATCAGCAGCACCATCATGCCATCACATAATGAGTCCATTTTGTGCCATCCTAAGGAAGCTTGCCTTGGTTCTATCATGTACAAGAGGAGCATCGATCTGGGGCTGCTGATGTCATAAGAGATAGCCATGAGGGCCAAGCAGAAGCTGACTTCTCTGCCATTCCCAGTCTTGATCACGAAGTTGTGCCAGCGTCCTGGAGTACCTCGGGACACTACGAAGGGTATTGACGTCACCCCATCTTCCTCCACTAACATCCGGTGTATTGAGGCTGAGTTCACACGAGAGGAGGTTGACAGGAGAAGAACAGCTCTGGCAGATATCTCTCCAAAAGTTGATGTTGACTCGTTACCAGTAGAAGAACCTTCGCCTACTCCAGCCTCTGAGCCTTTAGGTACATCCGCTCCTTCCTCTTCTTCACAGGTCCCAGGTACTTCTTCCTCTTCCTAGCTTGCCAAGATTACTCAGGCCATGATCTTGAAGATGGGACAGCTAGTCTATTCAACGAATGTGAGAGCGACTCAATTGGAGAGATCCATTTAAGGGATGATCGATAGTGCTATCTTGGCTGCACTGACCCCCCTTAGGGCCTCTATTGATGATCTGGCTACTAGAGTCGCTGCGTGTGAGAGCAGATAGGGGGGACATCAGAGGCATTGGCTTTAAAAGCCAAAGTAGTAGATTTGAGGAAGGACGCAGACTATTTGAAGTCTACCGACTTCACTTCATTGATGCAGGGTGCAGACGACGAGGATGCTCCTGAGACCTCGGGGATTCCTCTGGCTACCACCAGAGATGAGCAGAGGGGTGGCACAACAAATAAGAAGTCGGATTCAGAGACCGATGAGGAGCTGATAGTAGTACATCAGGAGGAGATGATGGAGAGCAGAGAGCAGAGCATATTTAGAGATTTTTCAGATCTTGTGGGGACGATTGTGCAGCCGGTGATCCAAACATCACCGACTGAGACGTCCACAACAACCCCAAGTAGATCTGGCACTACTGTTCTCTATGAGGTGACTCTGGGCACTAATGCCCAAGTTCATACAGCTACACCGGGCACTGAGGCCTCGACAGATGGAGAGACTGCATAGACAGGACTTTTCTTTACCTCCCTCTTTATCTTACTTACTTACTTTTATTTTTGGATACTTTTATTCGCATTTGAGGCCAAATGATTTTTGTTTGTGGTGGGGTGAGGCCCACCTTTGTGCATATTTATTTTGATTTTATATTTAGGGTTGTGAGCTATTATTGTGTTATTACACTGCTTTGCGTGGACGTTTGAGCTTATGACTCATTTTATTTTAAATTGCAAAAATAATTTTGACCCGTCCGAAATGATTTTTTTTGCCACCTTTCGTGTGTTGAATGTGGCTGTTCTTTTGCAAAATTTAAGTCTCGGTTCCGATCAGTATCAATGACTTGAATAGTGCTCTCAATCGAACAAACATGAATGCGCGGTTACGATGAGGCCAAATGAAGTTTCATAGCCAATATGTGAAATATTTGCATCTCATTATGACTAGCCTAGTATCGAATTTAGTCTCTTGTGATGATCATTGCACACTAGAGAAAGTGTGGAGCCTTGTTTGACTGTAGTGTCATTGCCTAGTGTGATGAGCTTACTTTGAACCATGCATGATTGATCCTAGAATTTACCCCGTTGGTCCGGTCAACTAAGTGATGCTATCTCTTGATATGATCTTAGGCAACTTCTAAGAGTGTGAGCCAATTTGACATATACCTCTTTTGTGTCGTACATTGTAAGTGTGTGAACCGCTTTTGAACACCCCTTGAGCCTTACCTTTATTTATCCATTACCCATAATCCTCATGAAGTTGTGGTTAGTTGAATAGACAACTTAGGCCAAAAGCCTAAGTTAGGGGTGCGGTGAAAAGAAAAGGCAAATAAAGAAGTGCAAGAAAGTCCCTCTTACCCATGGTTTTGAGAAAAATGGAACCCCTCCATATATAAAAAAAAAAAAAAAAGAGAAGGAAAAAGAAAAAGAATGAAAAATAAAATTGTGGAATAAAGTACAAAAGAAATGGGTTCCCAAACAATCCATGGAAAGGGAATAATAGGATGACTTATGAGCACTAAAGAGAATGATGAAGGAAAAGGAAATAAAGTGTTGTGAGCACCATATTTCATGAGGATGAAAGTCATTGAGCCTAAATAACAATACCTTTGCACTCTGCCCCATTACAAGCCTTGAAAAGACCTTTTTGATCTTGAGCGAGCTGAAACAAATGTTGATTGGAAAATACGGGTAAACCTATAGGTGAAATTATGCATTGTGTTCTTCTTTGTGAGTGTGAGCGTTGCATTTGATTCCGAAGCTTTAAACTGTGAACCATTGTGTGAATATGGAATCATTCCTTGTGTGAGGGCATTTGAACACTTTAGTTGAGCTTGAACTTGCATTTGAAGAAAGTATTGTGAGCATGAGATTCTTTTATATTGGTGAGTCACAACTTGAATCTTTGAGTGCACATTTGATCTTTGCATAAGTAAATTGAGTCTTGTTGTGTGAATTCATGATTGAGTCTTGTGTAGCACTGTTCGAGACACCCTTTTTGAACGACTGAACTTGAGTTTGCTTGAGGACAAGCAAAAGTTTAAGTTGGGGGTGTTGATGAGTCCACAAATTGGACTTATTTAGGGCTATATTTTGATAGAATTAGTGTCCTCAAATGCATATTTTATCTCAATATCTAATGAAAACCCTTAAGTTTCAGGTATTTGGAGTTTGAAGGAAAGCATGGAAGGCATCAACATTTGACCGGATCCTAGTCAACTCCGTATGGAAAGTAGTGAAATCAATAGTAGGCTCATGCCTCTCCAATACTCTGAGCTCGAACGCATCTAACTGTTTGTGGACCGCCTAAATCTTCGTGTTCATCATCCTATCTATGCGAGACTCACACTCCTTCACGGACCCCTGCATCCATGGTATTATGTGCTGCAAAAGTGTGGCCATTTGGGTCTCAAATTTCTGGACTTGGGCCAGAGGTACAAAAGTAGACCCCAAAGGGGTAGTGGCTCGTGAAAAGCTAGTAGCTTGACTAGTGGAAGTGGAGGAGGGAGACCGTGCCTCTGCTATAGTGGCAGGCATGGTAGTATCAACAACCTGCTCAACCTCAATCTGCTCTACATCTCTGGCCAGATCAGCACCTAAAGGAGGTAGGTCAACCTGTGGTCCCTTCGTCGGTGCTGCAGGATTAACATCATCTCAAATGAGGTCGGCATCAACAACCTTCGTCACCTTTGTCAATCTGTCACAATTCCAAATGGGCACTATAGCCTCCCTACATAGCTGAAAAATAAGGCAGAGGAAAGGCTTATTGGTGGTAGTCTTGAATGCCTCTCATGTATCTCAGTAATCAGAATGCGAGAGAAGTCAAGGTCAAGCCCCACCATAATCGCTGCTGGTGGTAGTCTGTCCCAAGTCACCATATTGTCTACCTGTATAGGAGATAATCTAATACGTACAATGGACCAGAAGAACTTCACTGTGAAGTTTAGGGTTGCATATAGGCAAAGTCATATTCTGTATCCACTCGGTGTTCTCTCCATCCTCAGCAATGTGACGGGTCATCCATCTCAATAAGTCCTCTCTATGCTCGACATCCCTCTAAAAGGTCCTACTCTGAACCACCCCATCTTGTAGTCGTAATCACCTGTAGTAATCAACAGAGTGTGGGCTGGGCCATATACAAAATGACTGATAGTCGTCTCGGAGATGTCCACAGAGAAACCCCGTACCAAAGTAGCCTAAAGAGGAGGCTGAGCTAACGGCTTAGCCCATGGTAGCATAGTGTTCCACATGGTGGTAGCATAAGAATCATAGAACTCCCGAACTATCTCCTCATTGTACTTGCCTTGACGCCGTGCCATCCAATCACACTTGTGCTTCTTGAACAACTCATCAATGACTGGCACAGTGTGGAGGCTCCCAGTGAGAACCCGAGGCTCCTAAGTAATAGTCCAGGAAGGCTTCTGGCGCTCGTTTTGATCCTGCCCATCATGATAAATATGAAACTATTCCTCGACACACCATCTGTTTAGATTCGTAGATAGAAGAACCGGATGCATCGGTATGCCTGGCGGGTCATGGGTCTCTCCAGAGCTAGAGACATCAGATGCTGAGGTTGGTGTACTGCTGGAACTTGAGCCGGAGTGAGACTCTGTGCCGGAATGCAACTCTCTAGATTTTTGGACCCCCTCTTCAGACTGGGAAGGCAACTACGGAGTTGGGGGAGGGTGAGTGCTACTCATCAGATTCGACCACCTGCCTACTCTGGCTCCTAGTGGTCAAGGGGGTAGTGGGGGAGTTGCGAGTATGCTCCGGTGCATACTTCTCTCAATTGGACTTATTAATGAGTCAGAGTAAGGGTGCTACCGTCTTCAACTTGGCTCTCCTCGAGTAAACCGGTGCTTGTTTTGGCGCCATGGAGCCTGTGAAAGCTTAGTTAGGACTCAAAGAACTCGAAAGAATCAAGAAAATATTTTAGAACAAAATTTGGACCTAGAAAAAAACATAAAAAATTTAGGTGTGACTGTTTTTGGGACCTACGGTGGGTACCTACGGACCGTTAATTGAACGACGAGCCGTAGGTCCCCTCCGTAGGTCAAGGAGTCCATTTTTGGGTTTCTGAAGTTGGAACCTGACATACCGTGAGTTTAGGGTATTTCTAATACGTTTCACTTACAAGTTGTGTGTGTCTAGGGCCTTTTTATATTGGTTTTTATGTGTTTTATCATGTTTTGTAGGAAAGGTGTTCAGGCGCGGAAGTTTAGAGATAGCTGAACCAAATGCAGAAAAAGGCATTCACGGAGGTCATCTACGGACCGTAAGTCCATTCACGGTCAGTAGGTGATGACCGTAGATCAGCAGGA
>JAJOOS010015592.1:0-26683 GCA_029582725.1 Solanum chiquidenum
ACCGACTTCATGAGGTCGGTATTTTTACCGACATACGGAAGTCGGTATTATTTAATTGAGAAAAAATAAAATATTGTTATTTAATTATTTGTTTAATACCGACATCAAGAGGTCGGTTTTCAATTTTTCCGGGAAAAATTCCGACCTCCAGATGTCGGAATTTTATTTTCCCGCTTTATTTTGCATAAAAACCGACTACTTGTAAATACCGACCTCCGGAGGTCGGAAATTACCGACCTCCATTTGAGGTCGGAAATTTTTAGGTCGGTATTCACTATTTTTTTAGTAGTGATAATTAGTCACATCATACTAATTTCATCTGTATTCAAACTAAACGTCCCATAGAAATAGGCTATATTTATCTTCCATAATAAGTTTTCAATATATTTGCTTTTTCACCAGATTTAAAGATTATAATTATCTTTATATTCTAAAAAGAAAAAAAGTATATTTATCCTTACAAGTTACTGTTGTTCATCTTGTATTCCTAAGATACTTAAAACAAAAACTTTGAAGAACTTGATAAGAAACAACAAAGTTTAAAGAGTATTTTCAAAACTAAAAAATTAAACTAGTAGAGGAAATAGAATAAAAAACAAAATAGAAATAATATACAAAATATTTTTCTTAAAGAAGAAAATCGAGCCCACTGAATGCACAGTGTCCCCTTAAGGAAATTATTCCCCTCACGTACCCAATGTTAATGGAATATATCCTCCCAGGATAGAACGATCTTACTCACTGGTGTATCGGTACCTAAAACCACGGTGTCAGCGAACCACTCAACGGCAGTAAAGTACACTTAGAATACTAGATTTATTAGTAGTAGAAGAAGTCCAGAAAAATTCGTTCAACTAAAATGAGAGGAAATCCCTCAATTTATAGAAAACAAAGGGTAGTGTGAAAATGTTCTTATTGTGCCTTACCGGAAAGGTCACAAACATTTGGAAAAGTCACAATCTTTCGGAAAGGTCACAACCTTTCAAAAAAGTCACAATTTTTCATAAAAGTCACAACTTTTCATAAAAGTCGCGACTTTTTATAAAAGTCACAACTCTTCATAAAAGTCACAACTCTTCATAAAAGTCGCAACTTTTCATAGAAGTCACAACTCTTCATAAAAGTCACAACTCTTCATTTTCCGTTCACACCTTTTAAAACCCAACAATCCCCCACATGAATGGGGAATGACTCCAAGACAAAGAAACGGACAAGTATGTGTACTTTACAAGCAAGAATTAATTGCATCTGGATAAGTAGGTTTCCCTTGGACTTTTCGTAGTTAACATATGTCGGTAATACTCGGTCAATCGGTAGATGCGATATCTTTGAACCGTCGATCTTTGGTGTATACCTAGACAATCATATGTCACACAATTAACTCTTTACCGTTTATGGTTCTTAGAGTTGTGTTCATTTCAGCCATGAACACCTCCTGATTTCATGAGTGTATAGAGAGATGGGCTTTTGAAAATCATCCTCTTTGAAGCGGCTTACACTTCACACTCACATAGGTGATTTCTAAATGTGTTATTGCGTAGATGCACTATTTGGTCAAATCTGCCAAACTTAGAAAATCATTAAAAAATTTAAGCTTTATTAACTCATTAACAAGCCTTAATGTTATATCCTTGTTCCTGAGCATTGTCTTCATCATGGGAATGGATTGAGTTGGTTGACAATGCCGAACCGTCAGTCACAACTTTGTTTTTCTCCTTGAACCTATCTCTTGGGATCTCCAGTCTGCTAGACAGAGTTACCGCCATGATGACTTGTCCTAAGCCGTAAATCCATTCCCTTAGATGATCTTTCAACTTTTTCTCTAGTTAGGCCTTTTTGTAAGTGGATCCGACACATTATCCCTTGACTTTACATAGTCAATTGTGATAATTCCACTAGAGAGTAGTTTTCTAACGGTATTATGTCTATGTCTTATATGACGAGACTTTCCGTTATACATCATGCTTCATGCCCTACCTATTGCATCTTGACTATCCAAGTGTATGCATATTGATGCCAATGGTTTGGGCCAAAAACGAATATCTGTCAAGAAATTCCGTAGTCTTTCAACTTATTCACTTGCCTTATCTAGAGCACCTAGCTCAGAGATCATTGTAGAGCTAGTGATACATGTATTTTTGGAAGATTTCCAAGAGACTGCTCCTCCACCAAGAGTAAATACATATCCACTCATGAATTTTACTTCATTTGATCCCGGTGATCCAATTTGCATCACTATATCCTTTCAATATTGCAGGATATTTGTTATAATGCAAGACATAGTTTTGAGTATGTTTTAAATATCCCAAAACTCTTTTCATTGTAATCCAATGAGTTTGATTGGAATTATTCGTGAACCGAATCTGTTTATTAATAGCACATGCTATATCTGATCGCGTACGCTTTCTGATATACGTCATACTTTCCAATACTCTAGCATAATCCAATTGTGAGTCACTTTCACCTTCATTCTTTTGAAGTGCAAAGCTCACATTATTGGAGTCTTGACAATATTAAAATCCAAATATTTGAACTAGTCAAGTACTTTTTCAATGTAATGAGACCGTGACAATGCTAAACATCTTGGAGTTTTAAGGATTCTTATACCTAAGATCACATTAGCAACTCCACAATCTTTTATATTAACGTTGCTTTCTAGCATATGTTTAGTAGCATTTATGTCATTAGTGTCTCTACTGATGATCAACATATCACCAATATGCAAACAAACAATGACCTTGTGATTTTAATGTAAACACAGTTATCACTTCCATCATTCTTAAATCCATTTACCAACATAGTTTGGTTAAATTTCTTATGTCATTGTTTGGGTGCTTGTTTTAGTCCATAAAGTGACTTAAAAAGTTCACACACTTCCTTTTCTTTACCAGGAACCACAAAACCTTCGGGTTGTTCCATGTAAATTTCTTCCACTAGTAAAAAACTGCCAAAAAACGACGGCCAAAAGCGACGGACTACGTCGCATTTTTTGTCAAAATCGATGAAAAAGCGACGTAGTCACTTCTGTCGCTTTTTAGCTCGACGATTTTCAAAAAGCAACGGACTGCGTCGCTTTTTGACCTTTTTTTTTTTAGAAAAAACGACGGACTCCATCGCTATATTTTAATTTTTTTAATTTCCAAAATGTGACGCAGTCCTTTGCTTTTGTGAAAATTTTATTTTTGAAAATCCCAGAAAAGCGACGGACAAAAGGACCCTGTCCGTCACTTTTCTTGAATTTTTTTTTTTTGAAAATCCAGAAAAACGACGGACAAAACCACGTTGTCTGTCGCTTTTCTGGGTATTTAAAAAAATTAAAACCCAAATTATATTTATTTTAATTAAAGTTCTAATTAATGTATATTAAGTTCAAATTAATTAAGGTCAATAAGATTTTCAAGTACTACAAAATTCTAATTAAGTTCAAAATTTCAAATTCAAAAATCAAACTAGTGCTAAAATCCCAAATTCAAACTAGTAATAGTCCTAAAATATCAAATATAATTCAAACTAGTCCTAAATTCCAAATTCAAACTAGTCTTAAAATCACAAATTCAAAGTACTCCTAGAATTCAAAAATCAAACTAGTACTAAAATCTCAAATATAATTCCAAACTAGTAGTAGTCCTAGTCTTGACTTAATTCCAACAACTAAATCCACCAACTAAACCACATTATTTATTTTAACTAATCCAACTAACTAGTAGTAGTCGTTTCTAATGCAATTGTCAATGAAAGTTATGAGATACTTTTTTCCACCACGAGATGGTGTTGACTTCATATCACAAATGTCAGTGTAAATCAGCTCTAAGGGATTAGAATTCCTTTCAACAGATTTATAAGAATGCTCAGCATACTTAGATTCAACACAAACTTGACATTTTTATTTGTTGCACTAAAAGTTAGACGAAACTTCTAAGTTGATCAGTTTTCCTTACAAGGTTTTGTAATTGACATGCCCCAAGTGTTCATGTCACAACCAATTTGACTAAAGCAAGTAGGAACAAATAAAAATATTGAGTTTGAAAAGCTCTCCGCGAGGTAGCTTTTTCTCACAAATATTTTGTTTCTATTTCTTACAATTTCGTGTGATACAAACATTGTTTAGAATTATCACCTTGTCAAATGTCCTTTTCGGAAGGACCTTTCCATAACTTTCAATTTGATTGTTATAGAACTACCCATGAACAAAGTTTCATCGGGTCCAATAAAGGCAATATAGTTCAAATGATTCTTTTACAAAATATGACAAATGGCTATTCACCAATATTCATGTCTATACAAATAGTTATATTTAATAGACATATATTTTCATGAAAAGTCGCAACATTTTAAGTGAAACTTTTTCATATAAAGAACTCAATCATTTTGAACAAGCATACATATAATTTGGTAGTTTCATACTAGTCATACCATAAACTAGTAAAAGAGAAACTCAACGACCACAATATCAAATATACTCCAAGAATTTTGTGGATCTAACATAATACAAAAGTATCATCGAATTTCATATCTTGTGCTCCAAATTTAAATTAGACACTAAGTCTAATTTTATCTTTGTCATAAGCATAGAACCCCCTACATTTTAACTATGATCTCAAAAGTATTTTTCAAGTATTTGAAAATAGTTTTTTCACATACTTTTTTTCTCATGCTATCAAAGTGTCATTGGCAACATGAAACCTCTTTTGAAAATATTATTCTACAAAAGAATTATAGTGCTTCAATTCTCTTTGACAATCTTTACACAATGTCAAAGTTCATTCCATAGAGGCACGAAATCACAAACTCTAAGTAACTGGTAGTTTTCCTCTATCACAAATAGACATACCACTTAGTATTTAGAATACTAACAATAAAGACAAATTTTTTTTTGTACAATTTGTTTCTATATAACAGTGAAATTTATAGAAAATCAAAAGTACAACACTGACTTATTATGTGAAGTTTTCATATTCTTCAAACAAATTGCATAGTCTAATTTATCTAGAGTAGACAACTACAAAAGTTTTTAATCTACAAAAATCAGACACAACCAAATTTCACATGGAGTACAAAACTACAAAAGTTTTTTTTAGTCTCCAAACAAAATTAAACATATTCTTAGATTATCACATAGATATATTTTTCTTTTCAAATAGCCTTCCAACTATAACATTTTGACATACTATTCTCTCATTCTGCAAACTAAAGAATTTTAAAGGCAACACTTTTTGCCAAGAAAAATTCTTTCAAAAATTATATGGTTTGCAGATCTTTTTCCAAAGACATACATGATAAATATCAAAACTCTTAACTTTTAGAAACTATTTTCTTCCTTAGATAAATAATAAGAAGGTTACCTGGTGTAATCTTTAATCAAAATACCACCAATTCTTCTAGTACATTCTCACTTCGACCTTACTAAACAAAGCACCGAATTCTAGAGAAGTAGTGCATTAATCTTCTACCTCCATGATCTGTTTCTCTCAATCAGTAGAATACAAGAAACACCAACAATATAATAATTTCCTTAAGATTGTTGTTCATCTTGTATTCCTAAGATACTTAAAATAAAAACTTTGAAGAACTAGATAAGAAACAACAAAGTTTAAAGAGTATTTTCAAAACTAAAAAATTAAAACTAGTAGAGGAAATAGAATCAGAAACAAAATAGAAACAATATACAAAATATTTTCTTAAAGAAGAAAATCGTGCCCACTGAATGCACAGTGTCACCTTAAGGAAATTATTCCCCTCAAGTACTCGAGGTTAATGGAATATATCCTCCCAAGATAGAACGATCTTATTCACCGGTGTATCGGTACCTAAAATCACGGTGTCAGCGAACCACTCAACGGCAGTAAAGTACACTTAGAATACTAGATTTAGTAGTAGTAGAAGAAGTCCAAAAAAATTCGTTCAACTAAAATGAGAGGAAATCCCTCAATTTGTAGAAAACAAAGGGTAGTGTGAACATGTTCTTATTGTGCCTTACCGGAAAGGTCACAAACCTTTGGAAAAGTCACAATCTTTCAGAAAGGTCACAACTTTTCATAAAAGTCACAACTTTTCATAAAATTCGCAACTTTTCATAAAAGTCTCAACTCTTCATAAAAATCGCAACTTTTCATAGAAATCACAACTCTTCATAAAAATCGCAACTCTTTATTTTTCGTTCACACCTTTTAAAACCCAAAAGTTACAACAACATTAAATTGAGGCATTCAGCATATTCATCTAACTTTTGAACTATATTAACCTTGCACTCTATAAAGCAAACTACCCATAAAACATTAAATTCTAATGGCCGACAATGAAAAAAGCAAATTACTTATGACAATAATAATTGACATATGAGTTGTTATAAAATCATTTATTCGTAGAAAATTTGATATGAAAACCTAAAAAAAGGTAAATAATAAGCTACAATCATTATGAAATATATTAATAATGTGAAATTGTTTTTAACATTAGTTTATATAAATTAATGTGTGGTTAATTTAAAAAAATATCAATATAGTGTACATAAATTTCACTTTTTGACTTTTAATAGAAAACTATAACTAATTACAATTTTAAATGAGTGGGATAAACTTAACATTTGTTATTCACTATAAGTTAAGTTATATCGCGGGAATAACTATTACTCTTATCTCAATAATAGAAATTGAGTCTTGTTATAAATATATTTGTATTATAGTAAATATCTATTATATGGATTCCTTTGGAGAAATATAAGGATTGCTACTTAGGAATCAAGCCAGTTTTCTTCTATAAATAAAAGAAAAATCATCCCACATATCTATTTAAGGTTTTACTTCATTGTAATTGATCAGAGAATATACCTCAATCCGTTAATATACTTTAAGAGGAATAAGAAGTCTTCCCTACTATTTTCTCCTTGTTCTTACTTTGTAGTTTTATAACAAGTTTTAATTAGTTTATACGAAATTTAAGTGATGAAATCGTATCCATCGTGTATGAACATGCACATGTATAATCAGTTCAAGCAAACAAAACTTAGATAGGAACCTTTTAACGACGAATTAGTTAGGGATTACTGATAAATTTCGTAGCTAATTTCATATTTTCTAATAGTGATATGACATTATGCGGCAATTATTTTGGAGATATTATCAATTAACCAAGCTGGTTGATTTTGCTAATTTTAAGAATTGGAGAATATAAATGTAATATTACTGTACACTCTATTCTTTTCACATCCGACATGTGAGTTACACATGTTATTATTGTTGTATTAATATCAGGACCGTCTCTACATTTTGACGGTCTAATTAAAGACAAATTTCACGGCGAGGACTTTTTTTTATATAGTTGTCATAAATAAATTGAATAACTATAACATACTCAATGTAATCTTACAAGTGAAGTTTCGACAAGGCACGATATACGCAGAACTTATAAAATAAGAATGCAAACAATGAAAAAATATATAATTAAAGTTTGTAACACCTCGCAACTCTACTCTAAGAATCCAAATTGTTCGTCTTAACTATATGAGTTTGAACCGGGTGATGCACTACTTGCTAATGTGTTTAAGGTCCTTTACCAAGTGTAGCAAGGGTATCAACGGTGATTTAGGGTCATAAGAGACCTCTAACACTAAGTCAAGTTTAAAGTCTTTCTATTTACTAAGTTTTTCGCACTAGTTCATGCAAGGGTCAACTTCAAATAATCATATATTTTAGCATATAAAGAACTGCACGGACCTTGGCCTATCAAATTAAAGGTCTATGAGTCTTCTTTCCAAAACCACCAAATTTGCATCAATTGGAGTTTTGGAGTAAAACGGTATGCCCACTTTACTACACACTTTCTTGTTGTGCCGCCGAGGTAATTTCCACGTGCTAGCGCATCGAGGAAGTAGCTTCCTGTGCAGGTGATTGCGAACCTGAGATGTTTTCCGTGCGGGCGCGCACATTTGGGGTCTTTTAAAATTTCCCAAAGATGTAGTTCACCTCCCTAGCTCATAAATTTACCCTAGAAAGAGAAGTTTTCAAAAAACTAACTTCCTCCAAGGTTCATCCATCATCTAAGGTAAGATTTGACCATGAAATTTCATAATTTCTTCATCTTAATACCAATTAACACCTTTTTACTCATGGAACCCATAGGTTTTCAAGAAAATCCACCTCTAAGGTTCAAGAACAAGTTCTTGGTGTCTTTTTCTTCAAAGATTCTCAAGAATTTAGAGCGCTCAAGGTATGTAAGGCTAATCATAGTGTTGGACTAAGTTCGTCCTCATGCCCTACATCTCAATTCAGTAAATAAAAGTTCAATCTAAGATTCTATCCTCAAGTTTCATGGAATTCTTGATATGAGTTATGTTCTTGTTCGAATATTTTAAATCCTTATATTATAAGATTGCAATATTTTATGCATAAAATTCTTGAGTTCTTGTTTATGCTTGAATTTCCTCATGGGCCCTATTTGTTGAAGTTTTTACTAAAAGTCTTTAAACCAACATCTTCCTTATATTGATTTTCGAAACTAAAGCGAGTTTAAAGCCTGATTTTTTAGAAGAGTTAAAGGGAAATTAAATGGTCTCAAACGTATTATTTTCACATGAAAAAAAGCACCATTTTTTGACGTATAAAGAGTTTTCAGATAGCTTCAGTTACCTCTTAAAGAGGTTATTTTGGAGTAATTATCTCAACCCATTGAGTATTATAAATGAGCATTCAGTTATATATTTTGGGGGTAGTATTGAGTATTGATTTGAGTGAGAGTTCAGATAACTCCTAACCTCATAAACCAAGTAGCCAACGTGGGATAGGATCACACTGACATTCAGGTGACTCCTACTTCCTCTTGAAAAGGTCTTTTATATGGATCCATGAGTTGAGTTTTGTTCTATACTCCGACAAGGTATATGATAGTTCTAGAAACGTGGACAAGACGTTTTATTATCATAAGGCTCATAGTGATGGTTAATGGTTAGAGAAACTCCATAGTAAAGTAACGCATAATTATATATGTATATTTCAGTTTAGTACAATATATTTTATTATTGCATTTTATTTGTGAAGCTTAAATGATTTCATCTCATGTTTTTGTTTTACTTCAATTGAGTTATATTTCATCTTTTCAGTTCAATTATTGTTTCAATCCTTATTATACCGTACTTTTGATGTAGTGAAGTCATTTGAATTGCATCATTTATGATGCAGATACAAGTGTTTAGGATCATCAACATGCATTTTGTTGAGATCACCCAATTTCTTATCAGCTTTTGGTGACTCTTTGCTTTCGGAGGACTCCAATAATTATTTTCTTTAGTAGTTTTACTTAAGGATGGCATGAGTCTTGTTCTGACACTTCTCTTCAAACCGTAGAGGCTTCATAGATGGATATTATTCGAAAGCCCTTCAGTATTCCTTTTTAACATATTTTGCTAAAACTATTACTATTTATAATTTAGACTCAGTAGTTGAGTTAAATGTTTTCCTTCAGTTCTTTTAAACTTATAAATGCTTGAGTAAGTCTTCAACTAAGTAGTCAGCCAGGACAAGGGTTCGTTTAGGAACCAATAATGGTTCTTGAGTTCAGCCACGTCAAGGGTGTAGGCTTGGAGCATGACAAAGTTAGAATAATAAAATCTGACTCAAAATTTTAAAAAGTTTATAGTGTTATGATTCATTTTTGACAAATTGCTTTTATTTGTAAAATAATTATTTTACCATTCCCCTTAGCGTTTCATGCTTAGTTTGTTTTGCGGAATGATTAGTGTGATCCCTGATGCAATCAAGTTAGATTTTGGTGATTTTGAACCTTTTGAGTTGAATTATGGTGATATAGTTGACTTTGGTCAATAATTTAGGATCCGAGCATCGGATGTAGATTCTATCAGTTCTATTGCATCCGAAACGCCGAGTTTAGTCTAGTAAGGTGGTTAGTTAGAGTTTTGAGGCCTTAGATTGAGGTTTGGGTGCTTAGGCAAGAAGTTGTATTTTGAGCCTAAAGAGAGGTTCGGGAGGGTAATTCCGTCATTCAACCTTTTTTTTTTTAAAATCTGATAATTTCATTGAGTTCAAAATATTGATTTTAGTGGGTAACATGTCCATTTTTTTAAGCGAACCCCGAACAATTGTCGAGGGTCTAATTAGAGACTTGGAACTTTGGTTTTTCTACTTTTTGGTGTCTGGTGCAAGGGGACCGTGTTCGCGGGTCCCCTAGTGCATTCGCGGAGGGAGTGGGCCTGGAGCACCACATTTGTGTGAGGTTCCCAACGTGTTCAATGGTAAACAATGTTCCACAATTGCGACACTATTACCGCGTTCATGGACCTGAGCAATTAAGTGGGCCGCGTTCGTAGTGTACTGCCCGCGTTCGTAGTGTACTGCCCGCGTTTGCAGATCCTTTTTTTTAGACCATATCAGTGATATTTGGGAACCCTTCCCTTTATCTTATTTCCACCATTTTCATCTTTTGAGAACTTAGGAGAAGAAATTTTTGAAGGATTTCTTGTGGAGGTTCATTTGGGTAAGTGCATTTACCTATTCTATATCTATTTCTTCAAATTTGATCCTCCGAAAACATCTTTAATTCCTGTATTCAATGTGGGTTTTGGGGTTTTTCTCCCAAAGTTAGAAAATCAATAATTTCTTGATTGGAAGCTCGTTTCTTGTTTGTTTTTAATGGGGTTTTCAGCCATAATTTTCTTTTAACTCGTAGAATGTATTTTTTAAATGAAAAATTGATTTTACCTTT
Source organism: Solanum chiquidenum (assembly GCA_029582725.1). NCBI lineage: Eukaryota > Viridiplantae > Streptophyta > Magnoliopsida > Solanales > Solanaceae > Solanum > Solanum chiquidenum. The sequence continues at coordinate 10,714 of JAJOOS010015592.1, forward strand.
TCGATTTCTGAAGAGATTTTTGGACTATTTTACCCCTGGTTCGTAACCTTATCAATATGGGTATCATTGACCTCTTTTGATGAATCATTTCCATTCTTGATAGTTGGAGATCGTTTCAGAGATTGTTTGGTAGAAGAAAGGCTTCGATAGAGTTGTTCGGGTGAAGTTTTGACCTTCGAGATAGATTTGACTATCCTTTTTTTAGATTGTGATGAGTAGTTAATCTTTCTTATGAATTCAACTGAGGAATGAGATTGTAGCATGAAATTTAGAGGTTGGCTGTCACGACCAGGGGGTACCCCCTAGATGTAACAAGGCACATAGAACCCCGAAAAGCTCCATGTAAGCCACTTAACATATCACAACATAAGATAATAGAAAAGTGCAGAAATTTTAAAATATTTTTCAATACAATCGGAGTCTCATAAAACGAAGCAAAAGTCTATTACATTTGTCTCAAACCATCTAATACTTGAAAAGAGTTAGGGACACAACCCATTGTCACGACCCAGACCATCGTTATTGGCACCCACACTAACCCTCTGGTGGGAGAACCATTTATACTAATTATCTAACCAAATTAATCAAAATACTAAGGCATTAAAGTTATGGAAGCAGGTTAAATGCTAAGGAAAGCAATAGGGAGTTCCCATAAACTCCAAACCAATAGTCTAACAACTAAACAAATGCGGAATAATACCTAGAATCTGAAAGTCAACGTACCAAAACATCTAAAGTTCAACTGTAAGTCTAAACAAGAAGGGACACAACCCCAAACTAACATAAGAAATCTAAAGAACTAGTCTAAGTTCGAAATGTGGACATAAACAGAAAGAGAACTCATGGCAGCCCGGAAGGACTGGCTCACCCTTGAATTCGATGATGATCACTAATCTTCTAAACGAGGTCTGTCAATAGCCGCTTGAAGATGCCATGTACTCAACAAAGAAAGAGCAAGTGCAGTATCAGTACACAACCACAATGTATTGGTAGGATCACACGGCTATCCCACTAAGTGCAACATATATAAGTCAGTACAACACAATAATAACATGCATACACCAAACATATACAATATCCACATCATTTACGAAGAACGAAAAGTTTCACAATTCTCAAATATCACAGTTATATCAAGTCATTGGTCCTCTCATGGAACCCAAACTCAAACCGTTAGCATATCAGAACGTGGTACCTGATCCAATGATTATGCCGAAACGTGGCAACCGATCCCATATTTATGCCGAAACGTGGAAATCGATCCAAGTTAGTGTGTCAGAACGCAACACCCGATCCATTCAACAAGCCACAATCACAATCACAAGTATATTCTCATAATCATACAATCAAGTCATGATTCATGGCATTCATCATTCATCTATCTCATTTACAACTAATGTGATCAATAATGCAACATTCGCATACATACACATATTATAATGAAGCAAGAACAAACATATACCACACAATCATGAAATCACAACCATCACCTACCTCGAAACAAGCTTCAAATCCCCTAAGAAACTTGATCCTTTCCTTTTCGGATTCTTTTCGCTTGTTCTTGGTCTACAAACAATCAATACAATGCTAGGATCAATAAACAACACCTAATTACCCGGATTATATCAATAAAATTAATCCTAGGTCGAACCCATGATCCCCATACCTAGATTAGGGATTTTCCCACCATAATTCCCAGATCAAAACCCTCCCCCATTGATAATTACCCGCTAGATTACGTTCTACGGATCAAAAAATGGATTCGAGGAGTTAAAATCTTACCTTTAGCCTTTGGAATGAGAGAAAACTGTCAAGAATCTTCTGGGGTTCATTCCTTAGCTCCCAAGTTTGAAAATTGCAGAATAAAATGTTTTTGGGGTTTATTTCCGACTTAAGTCGCATATGTCCCGCTATGGCGGCATTCACCCCACTACAACAGTCCCATCCTGGCAGGAAAAATTCCGCCTTAGCGGCTTGCACGGAACTAGTGAGTCGATTTAAGAATTCCAAACTCCCATTTCACAATACACCTTCATCCCATGACACTCAAAAAATACTCGTTGACGCTAAGATCAATTACGTGAGTTCTACTCGCCCGAATTCAATTCCGTAAAGTCGTACGAGTTCCTTAACGTCTTAGATATCTACTCATGTGATCAAAATCATAATTAAATCATCCAATTATTATCAGATTTCCCTAGACCCTACTGACTCCGAATTCGTCCAAATTTGGACTAGGTTGGGAAATTTCAAATTACTACGAAAAAGTTTTCTAGCTCAAAAATTTTCCCCATTGGATTTTCTATAACGATGAAAACAGGTCGTTACACCCATACAAAATCTAAACATAAAAGAAAGACTTAAAAGGAAAGGGTGATCAAGTCTTCGATGCTATGAGGACTCACCAAAACTTCTCTTCTAGATCTTCTATGAACCTAACCATGAGGATGGAAGTCAATATCGCCGAACCCTACATTTGATAAGAATGTAGGCTAAAGCATGCGTTAGTACAATAATGTACTAAATATGATGGCTAGCATAAATCATCAACATAAGCATATAAGAGGCATTAGTCAACATAAAACATATATCATAATCATAAGAGACAATAACATGAGTCATGAGCATACGAAACATCATCATCAGACATAGTCTATAAGAATAAGAGATAACAACATAATCATAGGCATAATCAATGCATCTAGTTTTAACATAACATAAGAGAAACACTTCATAAGTCACCTCAAGGTAAGCTTGTGCAATGCATGGATAAGACCCCATAATCCCACCCATGCTAAGCAAGTCACTTTAGGCCCTCAGTCATCTTTATCATTCTTTTGATCTCATCCTTAGCTTATTTCTGATGGACAAGGGAACATTCACCTTTATTCACATATGTATTGGAAAACAACTATAGCAACAACCAAACTAGGCATACATCATAAGCATAAGTCATAAGCATATTCATTTCATAGACCATCATAACATAAGAGGAACATACCATAACTACCCTCAAAGCATACTTGTGCAATGCATGAATAAGACGTTATAAATCTCACCCATGCTAAGTAAAGCTTCTTGAGTAACAATAGTTCATAAGTCATAGTCTTGTTATGGGAATTAGCCTTAACCGACATAGACCATGTGAGCTTAACATGGAATCCGATGTTTCCCACACCGAAAAGGGTTGTCCTACTTGCCTAAGGTAAGACCATTATTTGTTAGCTTTAGGTGGATCCACTAGCTAAATATCCTACGGGGGCATGTAGTTTATGGGATAATGAGCTTGCTACTAGAAATTCGATCTTTCTCACGGGGGAGCTTCCATCTCAAGAGATTGCTTCTAGAAACCCGACCTTTCTCACGGGAGAGCTTCCATCTCATATCAATATCCAATCGGTGCTAAGAATAATTCCCACGGAGTACTTATTAAGTCATAACTTGATCATAACTTGATTCATGTCTTATGGAAGGATGTCCTTGACAATCAATCCAAAAGAGTTCATTAGGATAGCTCTTAGATCATGCGTGAGAATAACCTGTCACCGTCCATGTCTACATATAACATTAGATTCAATTAGGTGAGAAAAACTTTCAACCTAGAATTTTCATTATGTGAGAAAACCTTTCACATCATGTTCATTATGTGTTCATGAGAATAGTCTTTTAATGAATCACAACAACATTATCATAATCATGGACACTTCATTCATAGTCATGCATAAGTGTGTATGTGAGAATAGCCTTTCAACAACACCACAATTATATCATAGTCATAATCACTTTACTCTCAAAGTGTTCTTAAAGCATATACATAACCTTCATAAAACATGCATAATATCATGTATTTTCCTTTCAAGGGTCAAAACTCATATCAAATCAACACATCTAGAATGACTACATTAGACATGGATATAATCACGATTCAAGTAATCAAATCACTACATGCATATACTCACAATATAGGTCATGTGGGTTAAGTCCTTCCACCATAATACCATATACAAAGCAACATACATAATAGCTTCACTCTCAAAGCCTTAACATTCCTAGTTTATTCATATTAACTTTTTACCCTCAAGCCTTAGAAATAACATTCATACTACAAGCCTTACTCTCAAGCAATACTTCACATGGTCATCATATATGCCTAATTCTCAAGACAATCTAACCACATGCTTCATTCTTAAGCAATTCTAATCACATATCATCATATAAACTCAATCTCAATCACCACACGTCATGATTCATCATATAAACCTTAATCTAATCAATTCATGTCTACAAGCTTTACTTTTAAGCAATACATATCTAGGTGCTCTAATCTAAAAAAAATCATAAAGTAATTCATCAATCTTAGAAGATCACATCTAAGCCCTCAATTTCTTCTTTCATGGCATAAAACCAAACTATATCAATTTCACCCTAAAATCTTAGGTCAATCAAGAATACACGTATAATCATACTAAAAAAATGTAATTACATCATAAGCAATCATAAAACAACCATTATCCACTCAATTGGATCAACATACAATAATACCCACAATATCAGAAGGAACCCTAACTAGAATTGAGGATTCATCTTCACAATTGGTGGAAACATAGGGGATTCATGGATGAAAGGAGTCCATGAATGAATAAGCCATCATACCTTGATTATAAATCCTAGAAAGATTTAAACAATGGAGTCTTGACTTGACCTAGCTTGATCCTCCTCTTCTTCTTCTTCACTTTCTAGAGAGATGATTTTTTTTAGAGAGAATTGGGTTTCTTTTTTGGGGGGTTTAGAAATAATGATTTGGAATGAATTAATTAAGGGTCTAAAGTCTTTATATAGGTGTCCTAAACTAAGGTAAAATGACACCACTTAATCCCTAAAAATTCCAGAAAGACCCCTTAGTCCCCAACTTAATCGTTTAAAACCAACAATCTACCTCACCCACGAGACCACGCCCACGGGCCGTGAGTGGACTCACGGGGCATGCTGGTCAAGCGTGGGTGGTGATCTGTAACACTGTTTATGGGACCCTGACTCACGACCCCTCACCCACGGGGCGTGGGTCCCTTCGTACATGGACTATTTTTTTGGGGCTGATTTTAGGGTCCTCTTCATGATCAAGGACCCTTGGTTGGTCCTTGGGGAGTCGTACCTTGACATTCTAACCCGAAACCCTTTATTTCAAGTACAGGAAGTTATATCTACGACCCTAACCCTCACGTCAAGCTCTAGTTTAGCCTACTAGTTTTTGGGGTGTTACATCGGCAAGTGTAGACTTTCTTGTTTAGCATGTGGGAGGCTTATTTGTGATTCTTAGCTTGTGTTGAAGCCTCGTGTTATATCCTTAATTTTTTTTGAGAACTTGTGATATTTGAGAATTTGCTCGAGAGAGGGGTTGTGTTGTCTACTTTAACATTTTGACATTAAGATTCCCAAATTAGGGGTTTAAATTGATTTTTGATCATGTAAAAATGAAAAAAATGTTTTCTAAGTGATAAATGTTGGTTTCAAATGATTTCTTTTACTATTCCTATCATATGAGTAGTTGCGTCATGACTTATTGAATTTGAAAACTTTGTACTATTTAGATCCCTGTTAAATTGATTATGCCTCGTATTGTATGTGTTATGATGCATTCATCTTCATTCATCATACCATTTCTCATGGAAATATGAGGAAACTGAAGAAATACTATTTTTTATAAAGAAAATTAGACACTTTACATTTAGCCTTGACAATAAGCTAGGTGACAAGTTGATGAGATATGAATATTTTGAGATTTGTATATGGACTGTGAATCCCCCATGAGTCCTTGTATGGAATCTAAAGCTCGGGCAAGGTGTATATGACAGATTGTGCGACAACCTTAATTCCACCACATCATTTCATTGCATTGCATTGTCCAGTTTTGTTGTGTTGTGTAACTTGTCTTCCTATTTCTATGAGTATTATCTATAGCCTTATGTGCTTAATTTATTCGTGCCATTATTATATAAATTGGCGGTACTGATGCTGGAATGAGACTTTTCTGTATGCAGGTGGAAACGTTTCTTAGGTTTGATTTATTGCTTATACCCAGTCAGTCTAACCTACTGAGTACATAGTACATGCAGATTATACTCACCCCTACTTCTGTTATCTCTCTGATGTAAATCCTAGTCAGGGTGTTCCACGTGGCGATTGATTGAATCTAGCCGGTGATTTTCTTTCCAAGTTGTGGATCCTGCTTTTCGGATCACCGGCAATCTCCATCTTGCATTTATAGTCTTTAACTTTCTTTCAAATACTTGAGTCGTATGACGAATTCTTGAATTGTATTATATGTTATTTATGCTTATGATACCAGGTTTGGAAAACTTCTTGTTGTATTTCATTTCTCTTCGTTTGGCGCCTGACTTTTCTTTGGGAGTCTCGTATGTGTTAATTCATTTGGCTTACACATCAAATTGAGTTATTGGGGTGTTTGTCATCATGACCTCCGTTTTGGATCGTGACATATATAATGATATTGAAATAGTTGCGCTGAATTTGATAAGTTGATATAATGATATTAAAATAATATTAATTTGTTGCAGTGCTTGAAATTTAAAAAATACACCAACAAATAAATTTGATCTTTTTATAAACACACAATAATATATGTTACATAAAGCAAAAGGTTTACTATTTGGTAGACTTTAGAATAAATATTCAATAAGAGAGTAAAAATAGGAGGAAGAAGACAAAAGGTAAATGTAAAAATAATAATATGAGATAATGATAATATATACATATATATAAAGCTGAATATAAGCAATCATATGTGGCACCTCACTATGGTTAGTATTCTTATTTATTTTTTTTGGAACTTTTATTCCTATTTCTACTATTAACTATTAAAAAAATTATTGAATAAGATAAAGAAAAAAATATGTTAAATATATTAGTGGCAGTTATGTCGTTTTTAATACCCATAACTGTAGCACATAAATATTAGAAATTAAAAGAGAAATAAATAGTTGTTGATAACCTATATGAGAGAATGTCAATAGTTTTCTCTAATATTTAAAATAGAGTAGATAATCACAAATTATTTAAAAAATATGGTAAAAGTTATTCACCAACTAATATAGATGTGCTCATTATTGACAGAGTAGTAGAAAAATTCATGGTTTGATTAGCTCCTTTCTCAATATTTTATTCCTTTTTATGATTGTTTTTCAAACATCTTCTTTGTTTTAATTGTTTTTCGTTCTTTCTTTACTTTTTAACTTTTCAGGAACATCAAACAAGTTTCATTGAACATGCACGCATCAAAAGAGAAAAATAATTCAACAACGTACCAAATAAATAAAAGAAAAGTCATGAAGGGAAGAAGGATAACAAGCAACGAAAAAAGAAAAACAGAAACAACAAAGCTCCTTGGAAGGACATCTAGAGATGAAGAGAAGAGATATTAGAATGGACAATATTTCGTCGGCTTTAGCGTAAAATAATAGTCAGATCATTGACGGTAAGCATTAGATATATGAAAAGTGAAATTAATTTTAGGCAAGAGTTAATCTAATATCCTATTTAGTATGATTCTATATGATAGACTAACTACAAATTGCACCATATTCTTTTAAAAAATAATCAAATATATTACTAATGAATGAGCATATAATTATGTGTTTAAAGCTTAAGGATACAAAAATAAAAAATTAATAATCAAAACCAGAAAAGCGCAAAAATAAAATTATTAGGAATATTTTTAAAGTTATTAGAATCTAAAATATGTTAAGAATCTTACGTTTCAAAATCATTGTACAATTACAAATATATATACATATAAAAAGAAATTCTCAAAATTATTTATACTTAGCCTACAAAATTAATAAAAATGGACACCTTAACTTTGTCACTTCTTCTTCTGATGATAGAATATGATTTCTTTATGAAAAGAGAAAGAGAGAGTATCTCATTGATATAATAAGAAAAGTCATTAATAAATGTTCTCTTCAAAAAGAATTTTTTTTTAAAGGATGTTGCACTCTAATGTTTTCTACAAGAAAATTTGTATTGAGAAAAAAATTAAATCATTCTGATTGAAAAAATTATAGAAAAAATGATGAGTGATAAGAAGAATTATTTAGAAAAAGAATCAATTTAATTATTAAATTAGGAAAAGTATAAGGAGAAATCTAAGTTGTGAATTGTAATTTGAAAGGATCCTAAATTAGTGCTCACATTATTACTTTCCATTTTAATTCTTCTTCCGTTCTTTTTTAAAAAAAAGAAATTCTTTAATTTTTTTGTTTCATTTTTTCTTATGTCTCTTTAATTAATGTTTGTTTTATTTTTTTATTGTGATTTGAAAGGATCCTAAATTAGTGCTCACATTATTTCTTTCAATTTTTTATTTTTCTAATTTCGTTTTTTGTAAATTTTATTATTTAAATTTTTTTCCGTTTTTTTTCTTATGTACCTTTAATTAATGTTTTTTTATCTTTAATTATACTTTATATTCTTAAAAATAATGTATATATATATATTATTCTTCCGTTGTTTCTTTAATTTGTTTATTTCATTTTTCCTTATGTATCTTTAATTAATGTTTGTTTTATTTTTTTATTGTGATTTGAAAGCATCTTAAATTAGTGCTCACATTATTTCTTTCAATCTTTTATTCTTCTAATTCCGCTTTTTGTAAATTTTATTATTTTGTTTTTCTGTTTTTTTCCTTATGTACCTTTAATTAATGTTTGTTTTATTTTTATTTTTTTATCTTTAATTATACTTTATATTTTTAGAAATAATGAATATATATATATATTAATTTTGTTGACATTTTTTTAATTTTAAAGACTAAAAGTCTCACATTAAAAATTTACAAAATATCAACGGTAACCATATTTAATTTTGTTCATCAACAATCATATTAATTTTCTTACTTCCTTACCTTAATCTGATAATTAATGTCATTTATATCATTTCCTTAAATCACTTCTTTTTAAAAAATAAAAATAAAAATTTACTTTCTTTTATTTATTTATTACAAGAAATTAGTTATTATAATCTTTGTAACAAATACATATATATATATATTAATTTTGTTGACATTTTTTTAATTTTAAAGACTAAAAGTTTCACTTTAAAATTTTACAAAAATATCAAAGGTAACCATATTTAATTTTGTTAATCAACAACCATATTAATTTTCTTACTTCCTTACCTTAATCTGATAATTAATGTCATTTATATCATTTCTTTAAATCACTTCTTTTTTTAAAAAAAAAAATTACTTCTTTTATTTATTCATTACAGGAAATTAGTTATTATAATCTTTGTAACAAATATATTAATATTTATTAATGTAATTTGATTTTATTTTTTTATAAATAAATTAGATCATTTCTTCTGCTAAAGATCTATACTATTATACCATACAAAATAACAAAGTTAAAAATAGAAAATGATGACACTCTTCTTAATTCAAATATTTATTTAACTTTATCAAAAAAAATTACGTTTTTTCTTATTTTATTTGTTTTAAAAATAATTGCTCAGAAATTTATCTTGGAAGTTTATCTATTTTGAATTTTTCCAAATTTTAAATCATTTCATCATTAATGCTAGTAATTTTTTCTCTTAATCTCATCATTAATGTTATTTATATCATTTCCTTAAATTACTTTTTTTTCCTTTCTTTGTTCTTTTTACTTTCTTTTATTTATTTATTTTAAAATATTAGTTATTGGTATATAGGTTTTGAGTATTTTTTTATATTTCTATAAAAGAAAATTTTGAATTATTCCCAATTTAAAGAAAATAATCAATTAGGTGAATTCTTTTATTGAAATGGAAAGTAAGACCTATTTTTTTCTCTTCTTAGATTACTTTAAGTTAAGAATTTAAGTTTTTTTTAAAAAAAAATGAAATTATAAACTTAATATTATTAGAAGTAGAATTTTCAATAAATTATCATGGGAGCTATTATAAACAATGTATTCACAATTTTCTTATCTGCGTGAAATTGATTAAAATTCGTGAATACTTATATATTGTCTATTTGGTTCTTCGATTGATTTTTAAATAATAGTTAATTACTCCATGTATGAATGTTATCTGTTTGAATTAAAGTTAATTGGGAATGGACATGATATTGTATTAAAATCTTAATTTGGTAATTCGATTTTTTAAAAATGTTACAACATTCTTGTGTCTATTTTTTATTAAAAAAATAATTGATCGTTTTCTCGGATGTCAACTTAATGTGAAGTTATTATTTCATTTCTTAATTATTTTATTTAAGAGGAAACACAAATTTCGGCTCTAATAAAAAAATTATCTTTTTATTTTTACTTAATTTGTATAAAAAGTTCATTTTAAATTACAGTTTGCACGGACAAGTTTCATAGTAGTATAATAAAAGAGAGAGAAAGAAGAAGGCAAGCCTATTATAAACGTGGGAGATATGTTGTTGAACAGCAGAATATTGCTTTGCATATGTCTCGAGGAATGGGGTAACAACTAACAAACCCACAATTTATCTATGCTTTCTTTTTGTCCTTTTCGTTTAAACTATTAGTTAAATGACCTATTGTGTGCAAAATAAAAAAATAATATTAATCTTGCTCATGTATTTATAAAATTCTAAATCTATTTAAGAAAGTATTCCAGATTAAAATATTAACAAATTAATTGATAGATGAAAGTATATTTTATTAGTTTATAATTTATGAACCTATCGGTGACATGTACATACTATTGTACATATTTTGGTTGATGACTTCTCAATGAAAAGAATGGAAAAGGATGAAAATATTTCTAAAGTATGTTAAATTCATTAAATGTAATTTGTCTTTTATTAATATCTAATCTGGTTCAATTGTGTCCGTCATTATTTTATTGGGTCGAATATGAAGCTCCAATAAATAGGGTTAAACTATGCAATAAACTAAGGAAGATTGTTGTGGAGATCGCTACGACCCAAACTACCTATATGTAGCCCGCTGATATGCTGATTACTTAGTAGGAAAAGTTATATGAAATAATAAACTATTAATTCAAATTAAATGTTATAGACTTATAGTTATAGTTTCTTTTATTTGTAATTCGCAGTAAACATTTCATGTTTTTGCCATCTGGTGGGACCCATTCGGTATACAATTACTACTTTTAGTTTTTATACAAATTCAATTTGTTGTTTGTACATATTATCCATTCGGTATACAAGTACTATTTTTTAGTTTGTTTATACAAATTCAATTTCCATAGTTATACATAACAAGACATGTTTGTATAATCTCTTTATGTATATATGTAGTAATTTTGTTTATATACAATTACTATGATTTAGTTTGTATACATATCAATATACAGATCAAGACATGACATGTTTTTATGTATAAGTATACCAAAATATACAAATACAGATTTTTATGTATATGTATACCGAAATATACAGATTAATAGCCATAGCAAATATAAAGTTTGCTATGGAGCGCAATTATACAAAATATAGCTATATCATACAAATATGATTTTTATGTTTGCTAAACCTAAAATTTACTCTTTAATTAATAGGGGATATATTGATAATATTTATACAAAGCGATATTTTAGTTTTGAAAAAAATAATTTTCTAATTTTGTTTTTGCTTTCTTAAGAAACATAAATTTTTAAGTTTTTTCTCAATAGAACAAAAATTGCTTCTACTTTTATTTAAAAACACTTTTATTGATTTGCCCAACACTTAAATTTACAAAAAAAATACTTTTTTCTTAATCAAAATAAATGTTTTTGACCTCCTAAAAACAATGTCAAACATACGCTAGAGCTAAAAGGACAAAACACGGATGGAAGAATTCTCAATAACAATCTATTAATAGAATGTGATACTCATACTATGGCCATAATCCTAGATTGAGTGTTTTTATCCACCCATAATCCGATTACGAAAACTAAAATTCATAAACAAACAAGAAATAAAGTTATGAAAAGAGTTACAGTAGTAATCCTAAAAGAATGATGCTTTGCTCTTGCATTGTGCTCCTAATCTAAACTTAGGAGTATTAAGCTAGATTATCTTAATAACAAAGCATAAACATGGATAAAAAAACTAAAAAGAGTGTTAATTCACCCAACATCAAGGACATGACCCAAATCAGATATGGAGGTCGAAAATTAGGATATAAGGGTAATAGGTAGCTCGTGTGTTCTCATACTTTTTTTGTGGGAGAGGAAGGGAGTCAGTCTCCTCTTCTCCTTATTTAGTAGTATTAGTAAGTAGTCGCGTAGTATCTCTTATTCTACAATTTTCACTACTATTTGTTGCTTCATTTGTTCTGAGTATATATCTTGGTGTTTTGTCACCGTTATTTTCATTTCAATCTATCTCTTATTCTACAATTTTCACTACTATTTGTTGCTTCATTTGTTCTGAGTATATATCTTGGTGTTTTGTTACCGTTATTTTCATTTCAATCTTGCTATAACTATACTTGTTTTGAGCTGAGTCTCTGTCCCACAAAGGTAAGGATAAGGTTTGCGTCCCATTGATTCTATCCTCTTCAGACTCCACTAAATATATATTATTATTATTATTATTATTATTGTTGTTGTTGTTGTTGACATATTTAAGATCACCAAATTTAAAGAATATTTTAAAACATTAAACATATTTTTAGTTTAAAATAAAGAATTTCAATATTTTTTTAACTATATACACAATTAAACCAAGACGTATAAGCAGAATGACGAGCCATCCTAAAGATGACACACTTCAAAAATAAAATTTAAAACATGTAAATTAGACTTTTAACTATTTAGATGAAATTTCGACCATACATAAACATGCATGGTAATGATTCAATACCTCCTGCCTAACATTAGAAAATAGCAAACTGGTCCATAAGAACGGCATGATTGAAAATCATAAAATACGCCACTAATTTTCAATTTAATATATTTATATCGAGACTTTCTAGAAAGAAAAAAAAAAGCGCCATGTGAAATGTGTCACACAAGTCTAGTCTCTCTCAGATCCAATTTCTAGTTAAGAAGTAAATTCATGAAGGCGGTGGAAGCTAAGTGGTACGACAATAAAATAGAACTATTAGTTTTAAATAATTTTAATAATTAATAATTCATTGCCAACCTAAAAATAAAAATAATATAATCTAGATTCCCTAAAGTTTGTGGTGTGCCAAGGAAAAAGAAAGTTTCTCTTTCACTACTTAGCACACATTTTTCATTTTCAAATAATTAGTCAAAGTTTGAACCGATAAAGCAGACCTAACTATCATGCCAAAGTAGTAAACAAAAAGAAAGTAGAGATCTAATTTTGGAGTTTCTAGAAATTTATTATTTCAGCTTTATATTTTTTTTTATAAGCAATTTTTATTTATGTACCTAAGATATTTGAAAATGTCAGATTTTTTTAATTAATTCAATTCATAAGTGGGCATAAAATATTATTTCCATGTAAAAAATTGGGGATGTTACATATTTGATTGCTCGGTAAAAATTATTTGAGATATTTGACTTAGTAGAAAATATATGGCAACTCTAATGAGTAGAGAGATGTACAATTTATACAGGTTATTTTACTTAATCTAGTATGTTTATCAAGTAAATGATATAACGGATAATTCTTTTTTTCCCATTAAATATTAGTTATGCCTAGGTCTCATATAAAAATTAATGAAAGTCTAACATTCTCCCATGTGATTTGTTATTGAATTTGATCTCCTCCTTTGAATTATGTTTCAAGCTACTTTAGAGCTAAATTTATGATATTTGTCAAAACTTGTTGAAATATGACCAAGTGATAGTCATATATTTTGACAAGAGTTGAATAAAACAAAGGTTCATACATTACAAATTTTTTATTTAAGTTGAAATAAGTAGTTATTTTTCATGTAAAATGTAGATACCAACTCTGTTTTTACCAAGGAATTTAAAGCAGCCGACTTTCATTTTTTAAACATTAGTCTTTAAGTTCAAGTATGTTGTTCCAAAATTTTATGCACATTCTTTGTGAATCAACTTCTTTGAATATAGCTAGATGTAGTTGCGGATTTAAAATTTTTATTAAGGGATTTCAGAAATAAAAATATAATGTCGGAGATTTAAATTTGGAACCTCAAGGTGAATTTTAAATCCAAAAATGATCGAGTCGGCCTCTAATCTGGTGTTTATGGAATTTTTTTATTATATATATAGTAATTTTTAAAAAAATACCTTATTTATATAATGTAACTTTTTCTCAAGGGATCGGGTGAACACCCTCACCCCCTCCTAAATCCACCCCTTGCTAAGTGATAGTTATTTTCAGTGAGAACTTAGACAGAAGTAGCACCCTCTTTCCCTTTCAAAAATCAGATTAACATAAAATTTAACTCCAATATGGTTTTCTAACTTAGCTAATTATCTTTTGAAAGAATAATGAAGTTCTAATCTTAACCTACTTGGCTGTTTGTGTAAATTCTAACAGTGTGAAGGAAAATGTTTTAATGGAAAATGTTTTTTTGGAAAATAAGTAAATTTCTAATTTATTTTCTAATGTTTGGTTGGAGAGTAGAAAATATTTGTTAGAAAATATTTTTTAATTTTGATTGGTGAATGAAAAATATTTCTAGAAAATATCTTTTAATTTTGGCTTGAGATTTGAAAATACTCTTTAGGAAAATAATTTCTGATCCAAAAATCAACCCCAATATAACTGATCAAGGACCTGATCCTGACACTCGAATTAGGACAAAACACAGACAAAGGTGGATCTAGGATTCGGAGGATAGGGGTGCCATATCATCTAAATGGTAAACGGGTTGGTTCCTTCAATTTTAGGTTATGATTCGGGTTATTTAATTTTTACGATTTCTATAAATAAATTGATCAAATATACATATTTAGTAATGTTTTTTTTCCTTTTAAATATTCTAATTTTAAAGATATACACCTAAATAATTTGTTTTTTGATATTTTTTTTAGGAATAAGAGACCTTATTTTCTGTAACTTTGCGAAAACAAGAGATTTTTTTCACCTCAAAAATTCAAATTTGTATAGGTCATCTACATTCTAATACCATATAGTTGAGAAAAAATAAAAATTATAGCTTCAATCCAGTCATCTCCACTTAATGTGACGTTAAAGATTAAAAGAACTTTTAAATTCAAAAGCTTTAACATAATAATATCCATCATTTCAAATAAATAATTTTAAAAAATATTATTTAAATATATTTTTATTAATATTTATGTGACTTGTAAAATTTAATATTAATCTGTAATTAATATAGAATTTCACGCAATATACATATCAATTAAAGATAGATAAATAAATAACGACTAGCAAATAAAGGAACTAATTGAAGAGGGCAAGAAACTGAAACAAAGACAAAACAAAAAAAGAGGGAAAAAAAAAGGAAGAGCGCAAAGGATAAAAATAATAGTGCCCTCATGGAGGTTTGAACTCTCCACCCACACATTGAGATTTACGCCCTTCACCAGCTGAACCATTCGATTGATTATTCATTGGGTGGCAAATGTAATATATGTATTGAATATGTTATACTTATACATATATATACAAAGTTTTAATCGAGGCCACTGGGTGTCGTGGCACCCCCACCTAAACAGCTAGATCCGCCCCTGAACACAAATGACCGTTTCATAATTCGACCGTGAGATCTAACCCAAACTTTCGACCCAGAACCTGACCTAGGAAAATATTTTTTAAATACAATTTTTTTATAAAAAAAAGTTAACGGGGTGTGGTGATGGTGGGGGTGGCGGCTGGGGGGGGATGGGATAGGGGTCGGGGTGAGATAAAAAATTTAAAATTGAAATATTTTACAACACTTCTGTATTTTAATAATTTTTTATGAGTGTGGCCTTGGGGTGGGTGGGGTCGGGGGGGGGGGTAAAAAATGAAAATTTGAAAAGTTTTCCAAAAACAATATTTTTTTTAAAAAATTGACGGGAATGGCCTGGGTGGGGTGGGTAA
>JAJOOS010015593.1:0-19923 GCA_029582725.1 Solanum chiquidenum
GCGTACTGAGATATCAAGGGAGATTGTGTGTACCAATGGTGGATGGACTCCAAGAGAGGATCATGGAGGAAGCTCATAGCTCCAGATATTCCATTCACCCGGGTTCCACAAAGAGCGTACTGAGATATCAAGGGAGATTGTGTGTACCAATGGTGGATGGACTCCAAGAGAGGATCATGGAGGAAGCTCATAGCTCCAGATATTCCATTCACCCGGGTTCCACAAAGAGCGTACTGAGATATCAAGGGAGATTGTGTGTACCAATGGTGGATGGACTCCAAGAGAGGATCATGGAGGAAGCTCATAGCTCCAGATATTCCATTCACCCGGGTTCCACAAAGAGCGTACTGAGATATCAAGGGAGATTGTGTGTACCAATGGTGGATGGACTCCAAGAGAGGATCATGGAGGAAGCTCATAGCTCCAGATATTCCATTCACCCGGGTTCCACAAAGAGCGTACTGAGATATCAAGGGAGATTGTGTGTACCAATGGTGGATGGACTCCAAGAGAGGATCATGGAGGAAGCTCATAGCTCCAGATATTCCATTCACCCGGGTTCCACAAAGAGCGTACTGAGATATCAAGGGAGATTGTGTGTACCAATGGTGGATGGACTCCAAGAGAGGATCATGGAGGAAGCTCATAGCTCCAGATATTCCATTCACCCGGGTTCCACAAAGATGTATCGTGACTTGAGAGAGGTATATCGGTGGAATAGTATGAAGAAGGGCATTGCATAATTTGTTGCTAAGTGTCCAAATTGCCAACAAGTTAAAGTGGAGCACCAACGGCCTGGTTGTTTGGCTCAAAATATAAAACTCCCAGAATGGAAATGAGAGATTATAAACATGGATTTTATCATTGGCTTACCAAGGTCTCGCATGCAACATGACTCCATTTGGGTGATTATTAATAGAATGGCAAAATCAACCCACTTTTTGCTGGTAAAGACTACCCTTTCAGCAGGAGATTATGCCAGGTTGTATATTCAGGAGGTTGTAAGACTTCATGGAGTCCCTGTTTTGATTATATCAGATAGGGGTGCTCAATTTACTACACAGTTTTGGAAGTCATTACAGAAAGTTTTGGGTTCAAAAGTGAACTTGAGTACTGCTTTTCATCCTCACACAGATGGTCAAGTAGAGCGCACTATTCAGACCTTAGAGGATATGTTTAGGATCTGTGTGATTGATTTCAAACATAATTTGGATGATCACCTACCCCTTATTGAATTTGCATACAATAATAGTTACCACTCTAGTATCCAGATGGCTCCATATGAAGCTCTTTATGGGAGAAGATGGAGATCTCCTATTGGATGGTTTGAAGTTGGTGGAGCAGGGTTGATAGGACCAGATTAAGTTCATCAAGCTATGGAGAAGGTGAAAGTGATTCAAGAGAGGTTGCAAACGTCTCAGAGTCGTCAAAAATCCTACACTGATGTTAGGAGAAGGGAGTTAGAGTTTGAAGTAGACGATTGGGTATATCTAAAAGTCTCACCTATGAAGGGTGTTATGAGGTTTGGTAGGAAGGGGAAACTTAGTCCTCGGTATATTGGACCTTATCGAATATCCAAGAGGATTGGCAAGGTAGCTTATGAGTTGGAGCTACCACAAGAGTTAGATGCGGTTCATTCGGTGTTTCACATTTCCATGTTGAAGAAGTGCATGGGAGATCCTTCATTGATCATACCAACTGAAAATATTGGGATCAAGTATAGCTTATCTTATGAGGAGATTCCTGTTCATATTCTGGATCGCCAAGTTCGGAAGTTGAGAACAAAAGAGGTAGCATCAGTAAAAGTCCTTTGGAGGAACCAATTTGTTGAGGAAGCTACTTGGGAAGCTGAAGAGGATATGAAGAAGAGATATCCACATCTCTTTGAATCCGGAGAAAGTGCAGACCAAGGTACTAATTCTCTTCTTAGCACTTTTCAAATTATGAGAGAGCATGTTGTTTGTTTGCATTTGCTTGTTGGGTGTTTGAACTTGATATTACACCCTTAGCCTAGTAAGAGTAATCTCATTTGAGGACGAATGTTCCCTAGGGGGAGATATTGTAACATCTCACAAAATTGAAATAAGTAGGAAGAAGCCAATAATTGGAAATAGTCATTTTTGGAAAAAATGAAAATCTAGAAATTTTGTTAGGTTAGAATAAGTTGAGTTTTCATCAACTTCAAATTACCATAACTCCTAGATCAGGATGAGTTAGGTGTGTTTCTAGATATCGTAGGAAATATCTTGGAATGATCTTTCCAACGCCGCTGAGTTGGCGCAATTTCGAGTTTGTATGAGTGAGTTATACCCTTTGGAAGTTAGGCTGTTGGAAATAAGGTAAGTCCAATCCGGATTTTTGTAGGGTAATTTAGTCTTTTCCTTACCTAATTATTCTAATTCTGTTTTAGGAGTTTAATTTGGGTAAAGTCAGATTTTAGTTAGTTTAGAAAAGTGAACTTTACGGTAGGGCTTGGAGAAAAGGAGAAAAGAGGAGAAAGGAGAAGAACGTTCAAGATTCATCAATTTCGTCGAGTTTAACTTGTGGTTTTCGTCGGAGGTGATCCCTACAAGGTATGTGAGATCACATAGCGTTGGGTTAGTTCACCGAGGCGCCCAATTTGATTCAATTTCAGCAAAGTATATTGATTTGAAAGTAAATCCCTTAAATTCTTGATGAAGTTCGTTTGATCCCTTGTGGGTTGTGTTGTTGGAGTTTTGTTGAGATTGATTCACGTTATTAGTTGTGTTTTCGAGTGAAATATGATGATATTTGAGGGTATAGATGATTCTAAGTGTTTTGGAAAAGAACCCATGGAGTTTAGAAGGTTTAGAGCTGTAAATCGAAGAAAAAAATTTCATCGGACAAATCTGGACAATGCCTCCGCGTCACGGACCTGCTCCTCAGATTTGGGAAAAATGGTTTCGTGTCGCGGAGCCGTCACGGACCGTTCTGCCTCAAAATTTATTTTTAAAACAAACATTTAAATGTTTCTCCGCGTCGCGGACCCACCTTCAGACAATGATTTTTTTAAATCTTTTCTCATGTTTAGCTATCTAAATTCATTCTTAAACATCATGAGATCTTTCCTATCACAAATCACAATCCTTGAATCCATAATTCAATTCAAGGAAAGTTAAGAGTCAAGTTAGAAGTTAAGAAGCAAGTCAAGAGAAGTTCTTTAAGTTTTCGAAAGTCTTTCACAAACGTTTTAACTTTGTTCTAAGACTTAAGTTTTAAGTTAAGCAAAAGTAAATATTTGAAGTTCATTTCTTCAAAGAAGTATATGGGGACTATGTATTCCCAAATGGTTTAAAATGTTTTCACATTTGAGCAAGAAAGGGAACATCGATTCCAAGAGAGCTTTTAAGCTAAGTTTTTTGAGTAATTATCTCAAATCAAAGAAAGAAGTTTGTTTTAAATACATATAAGCTAGCTATATTTTGGGATTAGTATTGAGCACCGATATGGGGATGCGAGTTCATATTAACTCAAGTCTCCACAAACCATGTAGCCATCATGGGTAGTAAATGATCATACTTTTTAGATGACTCCTTAAGGTGCTTTTAGCATAAACTAGTGGATCCACTAAGTTAAGCGTTCTATATGACGGCAAAGTATAGGACAGTTCTGGCAGTGTAGGCAAGACGTTGTATCACTACTTAGGCTCATAGTGGTTGTTGTCGTTTAGATAATCTCCCACATAAACTATATTAATTTATTATATAAGTAAATTTGAGTTTATTATTACATTTTCTTTAACGAACTAAGTTTTTTTCCACTGTTGTACAAGCTTTATATATACTGCATGTGTTTAATTGCTTTATATTGAGTTGAGTTAAGCCAAGGTAAGTGTTCCTTCTAGATTTTTCTCAAGCTTAAGTTGTGTTTAGCAATCCAACTCGCATATTCGTACATTCAATGTACTGATGTCAATTGGCCTGCATCGTCTTATGATGTAGACGCATGAAACCAGGACAAACATCCAGCGCCTCGTTGATCCATTTTGAGCACTCAAACTCTTGTGGTGAGCCTCCTTACTTTCGGAGGATCCCCTTTTATTATTTTCAGTTTTATTAGTAGTTCATTAAGATGTCGTGGGCCTGTCCCGACATCCATCTTAGTTGTTTAGGGGCTTCATAGATAGACAGTCAGTTAGTTAAATTCATTTGTCACTACTTTATTATTGGCTTATGATTTTGAGACTTGAGGTTGTCATTTTGGCCAAGTTGAATGTTGACTTTTAAACATTCTAAGTTATGATATTATTCAAGTGAGTATAGTGCTTTTTATCATTATAATTATGCATATAGTGTTCCGCTGAGTAAGTAAGCCATGCCTAGGGTTCGCTTGGGCCAATACTACTCCCAAAATATACTAGCTCTTAATTGTGAAAGCATTTACTCTTTTCTGAAAACTAGCTCAAAGGCTCTTTGAAAATCAAAGTTTCCTTTCTTTCTCAAATGTGCAAACATTTACTCTTTAACTGAAAACTATCTTAAATGCTCTTTTGGAAATCAAAGTTTCCTTGTTTTAATGTGACAACATTTACTCTTTAACTGAAAACTAGCTCAAAGGCTCTTTTGAAAATCAAAGTTTCCTTACTTGTTTAAATGTGAAAACATTTTAAACTCTTTGGGAATACATAGTCCCCATATACTTTTGAAGAAATGAACTTCAACTTTACTCTTTACTGAACTCAAAACTCAAGTATTAAAACAAATTCAAATCATTTGTAAAAGACTTTTGGTAGACTCTATGAACTTCTCTTAACTTGTCTCCTAACTTCTCTTGACTTGACTCTTATCTTCTATTGACTTGACTCTTAACTTTCCTTGAATTGATTTATGGTTCAAGGATTGTGATTTGGGATAGGAAAGATCTCATGATGTTTAGGAATGATTTTAGATAGCTAAACATGAGAAAAGATCAAGAAATCACTACCTGAAAGCTCGTCCGCGATGCAGAGGTGTATTTAAATTTTTGTCATGAAAATAACTTTTGAGGAAGAACGGTCGGTGAATGCTCCGCCCCGCGAAGATAATTTTTGACAAACCTGAGGAACAGGTCCGCGACGCAGACCTGGTACCCAGATTCTGCCGACTTGTTCCTTCTTTGTTTTCTAGCCCCAATTCCCCTAGATTCGATTCTTTTTCTTAATATCTCTTTAGATTCAGATACCCACAACATATACACAAGAATCTAAATCAAAGAAACTCTAATAATCAATCTTAAACTCTTGAGAACTCCTCAATCTCATCCCAAATTCAAGAACGAAAGCAATTCAAGAATATAACTCAAGAACATCAAATTCTCAATCTTTTTAGGACGAAATTACACTGAATAACACATGATTGGCGCGTGGATGAAAGAACCAAACGCTGTGTGAACTCACATACCTTGTAGGGATCACCTCCGACGAAATCCACAAGCTAAACTCGACGATCTTGACGAATCTTGCTTCTCTTCTCCTTTCTCCTCTTCTTTTCTATTTTCTCCAAGCCCTAGGGTATTTTTGTAAAAGTGTAAATGGATCTAATTCTGATTAGACCCTTACTTAATACCAAAAATGAAATAAAATAAAAGGGTAAGGAAAGACCAAACTACCCTTCTAAAATCCGAATTGGACATTTCCTTATTTGAACATCCCAACTTCCAATGAGCATAACTCACTCATACTAACTCAGAATCGCGCAAACTTGGCGGCGTTGGAAAGATTATTCCAAGATCGTTCCTACGATATCTGGAAACACACCTAAATCTTCTTGATCTAGGAGTTATGGTCGTTTGAAGTTAACCAAAAATCCAACTTAACATACTTAACAAATTTTCCAGATTTTTATATTTTTTCAAAAAATGACTATTTCCACTTTTTAACTTCTTTCTAGTTACGAGCTATTACAGGTTAAGCTTAAGGTACCCTTCCAAGAAGCTCGACATTTATACCTGATTAGGCTTTTCCCTTTATTGGAGTTTTATATTGTATCATTGCATAAGTTTGCCTTTGAGTGTGTTGATTGTTTGGTTTTGAGTGTATTTTGTGACTGAATCTTGATATTATATGCATGTTCTCTATTGCATTCTTGTTGTGCCTTAACTTTCCCTTGACTTGCTAGATTCATCGTGCTTCTCTTATATATTTGATCTTCCTGAGCTCGGTAGGCCTATGATGCCTACTGGGTACCTCATGTTTTGGTTCTCATATTGCACTTTTACATCTTTTTCTGATGCACCACTCAGTTTGAGCCACCCTCAGTGAGCGTTTGGATCTCCCCTAGTGGTCATAGACTCAGATTTGTGGTGAGCTCTTGGCGTTCAGAGACTTGTTGTTGTCCTTCTTTTGCACTAACTTTCTTTTTATATTTTGGATTAGTCAGTTCTCTATATATATTTATGGCTTTCTGTTCATAATAGCTCATGTGTAAGTGACAACAAGTTCGGATTATTGGTATCTTGTGTTAGTTTTTATTTTGGTTACTTTTGGACCGATTTTTACATTTTGTATCGTACTACATATATATATATATATATAAATATGATATGGACCTTCTTTTTTTATGTACATTATTCTTGTCTTCCGCTTATTACTATTATATTTATATAAATTGTGTCTTCCACATCTTGTAATTTGGGTTTAGGCTTGTCCACTCGTTGGGTTGTAGTGGACGCCATCACAACCTGATTTCAGGTTATGAAATGCATGTTGTGGTGTAATGTGATTATACATGTTTGTTATGCTTGTTGATTAGATTGGGTACTACGCCAGTACAAGATATTGTTGGTTGGCTTGGGTACCATGCCGGTATAGACTATTGTTTGTTGGCTCGGATATACCATGTCTTGTATGATACTACAATATGGTTTGAGATTCCATGAGAGAACCGATATGTGCATTACTGATGATGTGATACATGTTATGCATAGATTAGTTCTTGTTCTATGGTTTCATATAGTCTGACTAATAGTCTAAGTGTGACTGATATTTGTTGCTATATTATTTATTGCCATGTGATGGCTATTTAGTGATAATTGTTTATATGTGTATGTTAGACTGACTGCGTGATCCTACTAGCACATAGTAGTTTTTGTATTGATTCTTCACTTGTTTCTTTTCTTGTAGAGAGCAATAAATCTTTCAGAAGCTAATTCAAGACCTTTGTTAAAAAACCTGTGATCCAAATCCAATGGTGAGCTACATCTTTCGAGCTTCCTTGAGTTCTGCTAATTTGGTTGTCCATATTTTTGGACAAAGACATTATTGTTGGACCATATATTTAGCTTTCAGGGTTGTATCCTCAGTTTGACTGTTTTTAAAAGTTTTGGTATTGTGACTTTCAGTTCTTAGAGGTATTTTCCGTTGTTGTTTTCAAACGATTGAGTTAAGTTTACGGGGACCCAATTTCTTAGTTGATCCAAACTATTTCCTTTATTTATAATGATTTTGGCTTCAGTTATTTGGTGTTGGGTTGTTATCGGGTTAGACTTTGATTCTACCACTATGTGATTTAATGTGGATTCACCTCATGACGGTTCAGGGTCATGCCATAAATAGAGACATGGATATTTTATTTCTTGACCCAAATTTTGAACCAAAAAAGTAAATCTAATTAAAAAAAATATTTTTAACTAGATTGGAGAGTTCTTACAACCCAACCAACATTTTGCGGAAAATCAGTTAACAGACCTTTTAATTAATAACAAATGCATTTTTAATTTCAAAATTTAAGAAACCCATAATATTAATGAGTAAAATAATCAAACCAAATGATTAACTCTCATGATCTAGTCTAGACATGTACAACAACTTCTTAATAGTGTAAGACAAGAAACAACAAAATTATGTTATAGTATAAAAAAGAGGAAATGTAGCACAAAAATATGTTTAACCACCATAACTCGCATGAGTGGTTTTTCGTCATATTATGGTATGTATAATGAATAATATATATAGGAGATTTATTTTATGTGCATCTAATAGTTATTATATTACTTAAATATTTGTGTTATGCAGTCATTGGGCGAAGGAGAGAAGGTTATACTTCTTTATTAATTTATGTGTGACCCAATTATAATATAAAACCCATAACTAATTTTTAATGAAAAATAACTTTTATTTGTCAGATCAGTCACTTGATGGACGTACCAGATTAACCCTAGACTGTTATAAATTGATCCTCCATTCATTAGGGTTACACATATTCTCTACACTTTTCTATTACTGGTGGCGGCTAGGGCAAGGAGGCAACCAATTTTTCAACTAACGCTCTCGCTAAGTTCTTCTCATCAGGTATGCTTTCTTTGAATTTTTTTAGTGAGATTATCAATTTTAAGACCCTAATTTGTATATTGAATATATGTGATACTATGAAGTTTGTGCTTGAAGTTTTTGTAAACAAAAAAAATCTAAATGATTTAAGGAAAATAAGAGAAAAACTTTAAGAAATCTTGGTAGATAAAAACACTAATGAAATTTTTTCTTACATTGTTAAGATTATTCACTGAAAAAATTATTTCTAATTAAACAAAGCTCTCTAAGACTTCCTGAAAAGAAAATTTTATTATTCTAATAAATTTATGATAGGTGCACCATTAATAATTCTAATCATACTCTTTATTTTTATTACATCATGCTACATAGGAAAAACCTAGCTGCCGATAATTTTATTGTAACATAATTAATTAATGACTTATAATAACTTATGTATCTTACTTACCCGCTTAGTCTATCATTGAGTGAGTTATTATAAAAACACGTTTATAAATAATAGCTATATTTGTGTAGTTGTATTTAATCATTTTAAGTTTATATTTTAGTTCCAAAATAACTTGTTTTAGCAAATTGAATTTGTTTCAACACATCTGATATTAAATTAAAGTCACTGATTCTTTTTCTTTAAATACTTATGAGAGCAAATGTTAATTAAGTGTTGATGCATATACATTTTTAACAATTAAATATAATTAAATTATAATTTAGATTTCATTTTAATTTATTAATTCTTAAAATATTTAATTAGGAAGAAACACACAATTCAAAAGTATTTATTGTTTACCCTTAACTGTTTTTTTTATAAAGAGAAATGTGTTTATCATGAGTTATCACTTTTGTTTTTTTTCTTGTATAATTTTTCAGTATGATTCATTTATAATATCAATCTACTTAGGGAAAAGTAATAAATATCCACTTTAAGGTAAAAAGTTAAAAATTACTAAAAAATCCTTAAATCAAATTTATTTGACTTTCATTGAGGCGTGAAAAAGATTATCTATTGATGAAAGTTGGCATGTTAGAAGCAGCTCAAAAATTTACATTAGAAGCGAAGAAACTTGAAATTTGGTTTCTAAAGCAGAAGCTTGATGAAGTAGACGGCACTGTGAAATTCTACAGTGGTGTATTTAGAGCACTGGAAAGGGAAAATATAGACCTAAAGGTGAAGCTTGAGGAACAAAATCAGTTCAAAAAGGAGCACCACGACCTGCTTAATACAATGAAGAACAAGTTGGTGAAGATCCAGATTAAAGAATTTCAAGCTAAAGTTTCCGAATTGGAGAATAAACGGAAGATCCAGGACAATGAGAGTTCTCAAAGTCTTATTGATGTGGACAAACAAGTTAGGGGATAATTTGTTGTAAACGTAGATTGATGTGCATGCGTATCTTGTTATTACTTCTTGAGGAGTTTTATTGACAGTTATGAATTGCTTGAGTACCTAAGTTTTGGAAAAGATGGAAGTTTGGGCATGTAGATGACCTTAAGTTTCTGCTATAGTGGGGGCCTTCTGGCTATAGCGGTTCCGAAATGGAGGGAGGATGACTTGTATTGTGACCTTGGCTGCCAGGGAAACCTTCTATAGCGGCCATGGATCGCTGTAGCGGTTTCTGCTATAGCGGTGCCCTATTTATTATAGTGGTCATGATCAGTAGTTGGGGATCTAGGACGAATATATTGAAGAAAGTTTATATGCTAGAAGCAACTCACAAAGTTACATTAGATGCGAAGAACATTGAAATTTGGACCCTAAAGTAGAAGCTTGACGAAGTAGACGATACTATAAAATTTGGATCCTAAAGTTGAAGCTTGAGGAACAGGATCAGTGGAAAAAGGAGAACGACTTGCTTCATACAATGAAGAACAAGTTGGCGAAGATCCAAGACAATGAGATTTCTCAAAGTCTCCATGATGAGAACAAACAAGTTAGTGGATAATCTGGTGTAAACATAAATTGATATGCGTGCGTATTTTTTTATTACTTGTTAAGGAGTTTTGTTGACAATTATTTTTTCTTAAGAGAGTATTTCATTGAACTAAATTATTGAGTGAATATGTAATTGCGGCTTTTTTGAATTTAAATTATTGGAAAAATAAGAAAAGAGGTAAACTTAAAATACAAGGAAACTCATTATTATTTATCAACTACACATCTGATAATTATTATTTCTTACGTATTTGAATGGATAAATTCTCGGGGGTTGTCCATTCCTTTCTTTTGAAAGAGTATTTTCAAAAAATTGTTTTCTTGAAAAAAAAGTTCTTTATTTAAACATAATCTATGTTTACCGGATAAATATAATAAATATATGCTCACGTATTTAAGCCATGCAAATCTTATTCTCATAAGTATTTTACATCCATAAAAGAGCAGCCTAGTGCATTAAACCTCTCATGGTGTATGGGCTTTGAAAATGGATTGAATCATATTGTCACGCCCCAAGCCTACATCCTGGCGTGACCGGCACTCGAGAACCATTTCTAATCCCCAAGGAAAACCTTGGCCTGACTGACTGTATAGCGGAATACTTACTCAAGTATAAAGAAGCTTTAAAAATAAAATTTAGAATATTCAAACTCAAGTAAATACTTAACTCAAATTGTCTGAAAATACTTAAGTGCAATAATAATCATACTTTGCAAAACAATCTCAAAATGTCTGACACAAAAAAGAAATACTGAGAGACTCATCAACTCTAACTATCTATGAAGTCTCTAATACTAGGATAGCAGTTGGGACAAGATCCACAACAACTCAACAATAACGTGAAAGTAAATTGTGAAATCCCCTAGAAAGCAAGGATGCTCACTAAAGTTGTCTGAAGCGCAAAGTGATCTCAACGAAACGCCTGTTGATGATCATGAACACCTGTATCTGCATCATAAAAGATGCAGATCAAATGACATAAGTATATTTGAAAGTACAAGTATGTAATATAGTTGATGCATAATAACTGAAAGAAAGGATTGCAATAGGCATAACATAAACTCAACTGAATGTAAATAATTAAAGGAATGAAACCATTTAACTTTACAAAAATACTTTCTCATCCTCGGAACTTTAACATAAGAAGTGACATGTAAAAATACACTTTAAACTCTATTGGGAGATTCTCTAACCGACAATCATCACTATGAGATAAGTGATGATACAGCGTCTTGTCCACGCTGCCAGAACTATCTTATAGCCTGCTGGGATATAGAACACCTCAACTAAGTGACCCACTAAGCTCTGCCGAAGGAACTAAGGATTCATCTAAAAAGTATGATCTTGTATCTGTGTGGGCATGTCATGGTTTATGGGGGTTGAGTATCTAAACTCTCCCCCATATCGGTGCATATTACTACTCCACAGTATATTTACTTTTTCTCAATGTATAAAAACATTACTTTTTTTTCTTATTTGAGATAATTGTTCAAACTATCCTCTTAAAAGAGGTAACTACTCTAAATTAACTCTGAACTCATTACTCATTTAGAAATCAATGTTTCTCTTTTCTCAATGAAAAAATGATAAATTTCGAAATCAATAGCTCCCTTAAGTTCTACTCAAAATGTCTCTTTAAACTTTCCTAAAAAATTCCTCTTTACTTTCTCAAAAAATCAATTTAAGATAATTGTTCGGTCAAAAAGATTCTCATCAATAACTCAATGAATACTCAAATAATAGGGCTCATGCTGAAAAATAGGCATGAATAATCAACTTAAGAATCATAATGCATAATAAATAACAACTCAAAAATTAGGAATAACAACTCAAAATTCAACAACAAACTATCTCAAGAATTACCAAAACTAAGGATGTAACCCTAGATTATTCTTTACTGATAGAAAGTAGATGTAGGGCGTAAGGATGAACTCATTCCATCACTATAATATCCTTATATACCTGAGAAGAACAAAGTTCTTGGCGAAGTCAGTGAAATTCAAATAACGTTTGAAAACTCTAGCTTTTCTCCTCTTGAATCCTTGGTCTAAGTCTTTGAATTGTTAAAGAATGTAAAA
This sequence comes from Solanum chiquidenum, assembly GCA_029582725.1. NCBI lineage: Eukaryota > Viridiplantae > Streptophyta > Magnoliopsida > Solanales > Solanaceae > Solanum > Solanum chiquidenum. The sequence continues at coordinate 12,275 of JAJOOS010015593.1, forward strand.
TAACATTTTAACACAGTTTAGACCTTAATTAGGTGAAAATAAAGGTCATGGTTTAGGCATAGAAGGGATGGGAAAAGAATAAACTATCCTTACTAAAATTGGCAAGAAAAACCTTCTATGAGTCCATCTATGGTTTGTAGTTTGACCTATGGACTATAAATCCTATCTGTGGATTTATAGTGAATTTTTAAGGCTCAAAAGTCCATTTATGGGTCCAAACAACGGCCCGTATGTGGACTTACTACTCATCAGTAGGATCCATTGGATTTGGATCACAAAAGTTGACTCCCAATACTCTACCGACAACTTGACAGGATGGGTCGTCGTTCAACCTACGGCCCGTCGGTTGGAGTCATCGTTCACACACTCAGAAAACTCTAGTATAGCAGTCTCTGGTAAAATAGTCATAACTTCTTGCTCCAAACATGAAATGAGTCAAACTTTGTGGCATTGGAAAGTGGGCACAAAGACCTTTAATTTGGTAGGTCATAGGCCACCTAATTCGTATTGCTATGGGAGATAAGATCGTTTGAAGTTGACCTAAGTAGAATCTTATGTCAAAACTTAATTGGAAATGAAATTTTAAACTCAACTTTGTGCTAGGGGGGTTCTTGTGACCTTAGGTCATTTCCAAATCCATTGAAACACAAAATAATTGACCTTTACACATATGAGTTATTTAAGAATCACCCGATTCAATTTTTCAAGCAATTAAAGAATGGTTCGGGAGTTAGTTTAGAATTTTTTTGGGGTGTTACTATATCTCCTCCTTGGAATTATGCATCCTCGAATGATGGATGAACTGAGCATGAAAAGGGTAGGGAAATGTTTAAGATCCCACATTAGTGTAAAATACACATAAAACTCTTGAACTCAAAACAGTGAAAGGGGGACTAAATTGAATAAGTACTTTAGGAAGAGGTAATACCTTGGACTAGAACTAACTCATAGGAAAAGAGATGAGGGAATATATAGTGGTACTCAGATGGCTACATCGAGGAAAGTTGTTGGTATATCAGTGTCTCTATAGAGAGGAAACCATACTTTTAAGTAGAAAACTGCCCAAAACATCTATTTTCTGCAATTTGTGTTCTTGAAGCTGAGATGGGCGATTTTGGGTACCCTACATCAATTTTCCCACGAAAATTACTTGTAAAGGTAAGAATTTGACTCCATGATCTTGTTAATTTTTTCTTAAGCACTTGAAATTAGGTGGTTAACATTGGGGAAGAGGTTTGAGCATGATTCCATGGTAGGAAGGAGCCCTAAGTTGGAGAAGATGATCAAATTTTGGCCGGCGTTGGGATTTGTTAGTAATCTGGGTAAATTAATAGGTTATTTGTGATTGACTGAATGTTATATTGTTTATTTTGGACCAAGAACAAGCCAATGAATTTTGCAAGAGAAAAAGTCGGGCTATTTAGAGTTTTTAAGAGCCTTGATTCGAGGTAGGTAATTGGTATATGCTTCTGGGATATATGTATTTGCATGCTTATTGCTTGTAATGTCATATTGTCCAATGTGTGATAGAAGCATTTGAAATGAACCTGTGATTTAACTTGTGGGTTCCAGTAGTCTTTTTTATTATGCTTTATGTTGATGCATTGTAATGACCCTCGGGGTCATTTATATGTTTTATGTGTTCATTTACTATTTTCCCTTTCTTGTAGCTTATTTATTGACTGTGTATGATGTTGGGTTGGGTAGAATGCTCCTTGAGGTGTTAGGTTAAGTTTGGTGCGAGTTTTGGGTTTTGGAAGTTTAAATGCTTGAAATAGTTGGCTTCATTCAACATCCAGATATTTTGATATAAGATGAAAATTCTGTCAGTTTCATAAGCTCCTAAAGGGTCATTTTGTTCTAGGGTAATGATCGGTTAATGTTTTGAGGCTTCCATTTGAAGTTGGTGCGATTAGGCATTTCAAGTTTGAAGTTTGGGCAAAAGTTTGACTTGGGTCAACTTTATTCATAAACGCCCTTGGAATCGAATTCCATTAGTGTAATTCGCTTCAAAATGCTGAGTTTGGTCTAGAGCAACCTTAGGTTTGGGTCTCAAGGTGTTTGGATGAGTTTTTAGCTTTTGGCATTTTTTTGTGTTTCAATGTTGACTTTGGTCAACATTTTGATGAAATGACCTAGAATGACTGTTTGGTAGATTTCTTTGAGTCCGGAATGTTGTTTCCAAGTGATTTGCTTTTTTCGTTTGCCCCGTTTGGACTCCGAATGAATTTCGAGGGTTTGTTCAAAGTTTTTGGACACTTAGAATTTTTGCTGAAAAATCTAATATATGGTGAGACGTCTTAAGCAAACTCTTGATGGCTTAAGAGATGTTGGGTTAAGCAACCAAGGGGCATCTAAAGTGAACATCTCAGTGGGGCAGGGGTCGCTTAAGTGACCAACCCTTGGCTTTTACAAAGGCTGCTTAAGCGACCATAGGTTTGCTTAGGTGAAGTGCGTCCCCTAGGTGGGCTTTCCTTTTTCAAAGCCTATGTCGGCTAAGAGAAGTTCTTTTTTTCAAACATTCGTCCACTTTTGTGAAGATCGCTGGGATTTAATCCCATTCCTCCTCCATTTCTTTCAAACTCAAGACCCATCTTGGTAGACCTCGGCTTAGGTCCTTAAGGAGCAGTTCTTGATCATTTTCAACCATTCAAAGGCAGTTCTCTTAATTTCTCTTTTCTCTATGCTTTATGGCCTTAATTTCATACTTCAATTTCATTTCAACCTCAAAATCCATAATTTCTAGACTTTAAAGTTTGGTAAATTGATCATAAAAGGTCTAAATTCAGTCCCATTTTTCCCATCTTTCGGGCACGTAGTCCTTATTCTTGAGAGGACAATATGACGGGTTCCTTTTTGTAATTCAGTTGCTTTGATTTGAGGGTTGATTTTCAACTCAATTCCCGTCTGAAATTTGGATTAGTGATATGGTTATCGTTGGATCCGTGTTAACTTGTTCTTTGTATTCGTGACAACTTGGCAGCGATCCGAGGATCTTCGGAAAGGAAAAGCGCCCAAATTATAGTTCGTGTGCGGTTTTCATCCTTGAAGTAGGTTATGACTTTCATTTTCTTTAGACTTGACTTTGTTAGATTAATTATATTTTGGTAGTATTGCATGATTTATGTGGAATCCTTAGGTTGTGTGGAGCTTCATTGATCTTTGGAATAGTTATGTCCATAGGTTGGGTGGTTTAGTTTAAGCCTTAGTCAGAGAATCTTTAATTTAGGTGGTTCTTGTGTTTGCTTGAGTAGTATCCTTACACTCTACTTTTATGTGGCGTGAAACATTGGATTGTATTATGTTTGATTGATTTGGTTGATAATGTGGATTCTTGAGTTGTGATTTCTTGGTTGTTTATTGAACTATTGGGTCTGAGGCCGTGAGCTTGGATTGGCAGGAGTTCTAGGTTAGTACTTTTGTGGTGTGGTGGGTATTCTTCTCGATTCTGTGTGTATGTCATGACTTTGTTAGTGAAAAGGAAATCGACCTTAATGAGTTGGAATTCTTTGAGACTCGTTTTGGCTTAAGAGTGGTTAAAATCACATTTTACTTGATTTAGGCACCATTGAGATGCTTTTTCTCTAATGAGCTCAAAACATCATTCCAGGCGGCCCATTGTCTTAGGCTCGAGCTACAATCTATCGTTTATATTTACTTTGTTGATAAGCTTGAAGTATCATCTCAGGTGGCTTGTTGATATATATATTTCTAGATTATTGGTTAGCTCGATGTGTCATTCTAGGAGGACCATGTATACATCTATTCGGGTTATTGGCTTATGGTTAAGTTTAAGGTACCCTTCCAAGAAGCTCGACGTTTATTCCTAATTAGGCTTTTCCCATTATTGGAGTTTTATATTGTATCATTGGATAAGTTTTCCTTTGAGTGTGTTGATTGTTTGGTTTTGAGTGTATTTTGTGACTGAATCTTGTTATTATATGCATGTTCTCTATTGCATTCTTGTTGTGCCTTAACTTTCCTTGACTTGCTAGATTCATCGTGCTTCTCTTATATATTTGATCTTTCTGAGCTCGGTAGGCCTATGATGCCTACTGGGTACCTCATATTTTGGTACTCATATTGCACTTTTACATCTTTTTCTGATGCACCACTCAGTTTGAACCACCCTCAGTGAGCGTTGGATCTCCCCTAGTGGTCATAGACTCAGATTTGTGGTGAGCTCTTGGAGTTCAGAGACTTGTTGTTGTCCTACTTTTGCATTGACTTTCATTTTGTATTTTGGATTAGTCAGTTCTGTATATATATTTATGGCTTTCTGTTCATAATAGCTCATGTATAAGTGAAAATAGGATCGGATTATTGGTATCCTGTGTTAGTTTTTATTTTGGTTAGTTTTGGACCTATTTTTACATTTTGTATCGTACTACATGTATATATATATATATATATATTTGATGTGGACCTTCTTATTTTATAAACACTATTCTTGTCTTCCGCTTATTACTATTGTATTTATATAAATTGTGTCTTCCACATCTTGTTAATTGGGTTTAGACTTGTCCACTCGTTGGGTTGTAGTGGACGCCATCACAACCTGATTTCAGGTTATGAAATGCATGTTGTGGTGTAATGTGATTATACATATTTGTTATGCTTGTTGATTAAATTGGGTACTACGCCAGTACAAGATATTGTTGGTTGGCTTGGGTACCATGCCGGTATAGACTATTGTTTGTTGTCTCGGATATACCACGTCTTGTATGATACTACAATATGGTTTGAGGTTCCATGAGAGAACCGATATGTGCATTACTGATGATGTGAAACATGTTATGCATAGATTAGTTCTTGTTCTATGGTTTCATATAGTCTGACTAATAGTCTAAGTGTGACTGATATTTGTTGCTATATTATTTGTTGCCATGTGATGGCTATTTAGTGATAATTGTTTATATGTGTATGTTAGACTGACTGCGAGATCCTACTAGCACATAGTAGTTTTTGTATTGATTCTTCACTTGTTTCTTTTCTTGTAGAGAGCAATAAATCTTTCAGAGGCTAATTCAAGACCTCTGTTGAAAAACGTGTGATCCGAATCCAATGGTGAGCTACATCTTTCTAGCTTCCTTGAGTTCTTCTGATTTGGTTGTCCATATTTTTGGACAAAGATATTATTGTTGGACCATATATTTAGCTTTCAGGGTTGTATCCTCAGTTTGATTGTTTTTAAAAGTTTTGGTATTGTGACTTTCCGTTCTTAGAGGTATTTTCCATTATTGTTTTCAGATGATTGAGTTGATTTTATGGGGACTCAATTTCTTTGTTGATCCAAACTATTTTCTTTATTTATGATGAATTTGACTTCTGTTAATTGGTGTTAAGTTGTTATCGGGTTAGACTTTGATTCTACCACTATGTGGTTTAGTGTGGAATCACCTCATGACGGTTCAGGGTCATGACATAAATAGAGACATGGATATTTTATTTCTTGACCCAAATTTTGAAACAAAAACATAAATCTAATTTTTAAAAAAAATTCAACTAGATTGGAGAGTTCTTACCACCACCCAACCAACATTATGTGGAAAATCAGTTAACATACCTTTTAATAAATAACTAATGCATTTTTAATGTCAAAATTTAAAAAACCCATAACATTAATGAGTAAAATAATCAAACCAAATGACTAAAACTCATGATCTAGTCTAGACATGTACAACAACTTCTTAATAGCGTAAGACAAGAAACAAAAAAATTATGTTATAGTATAAAAAAGGGGGAATGTAGAACAAAAATATGTTTAACCACCATAACTCGCATAAGTGGTTTGTCGTCATATTATGGTATGTATAATGAATAATATAAATGAGAGATATATTTTATGTGCATATAATATATATTATATTGAGTATTTGTGTTATCTATGCAGTTATTGGGCCAAGGAGATAGTGTTATACTTCTTTATTAATTTATGTGTGACCTAATTATAATATAAAGCCCATAACTAATTTTTAATGAAAATAACTTTATTTGTCAGATCAGTCACTTGATGGACGTACCAGATTAACCCTAAACTTTTATAAATTGATCCTCCATTCATTAGGGTTACACATATTCTCTACACTTTTCTATTACTGGTGGCGGCTAGGGCAAGGAAGCAATCAATTTTTCAACTAACGCTCTCGCTAAGTTCTTCTCATCAGGTATGCTTTCTATGAATTCTTTTTAGTGCTATTATCATTTTTAAGACCCTAATTTGTATATCGAATATATGTGGTACTATGAACTTTGTGCTTGAAGTTTTAGTAAACAAAAAAAAATCTAAAAGATTTAAGGAAAATTAGGGAAAAACTTTAAAACATCTTTGTAGATAAAAACACTAATGAAATATTTCTTACATTGTTAAGATTATTCATGAAAAAATTTATTTCTAATCAAACAAAGTTTTACAAGACTTCCTGAAAAGAAAATTTTATTATTCTAATATATTTATGATAGGTGCACCATTAATAATTCTAATCATACTCTTTATTTTTATCACATCATGCTACATAGGAAAAATCCAGCTGCCGATAATTTTATTTAACATAACCAATTAATGACGTATAATAACTTATGTATCTTACTTACCCGCTTAGTCTATCATTGAGCGAGTTATTATAAAAGCACGTTTATAAATAATAGCTATATTTGTGTAGTTGTATTTAATCATTTTAAGTTTATATTTAGTGCCAAAATAACTTGTTTTAGCAAATTGAATTTGTTTCTACACATCTGATAATAAATTAGTCACTGGTTTTTTTCTTTAAATACTTATGCGAGCAAATGTTAATTAAGTGTTGATGCATATACATTTTTAAGACTTAATTATAGTTAAATAATAATTTGTTTTCATTTTATTTATTAATTCTTAAAATATTTGATTAGGAAAAAACAAACAATTCAGAAAGTATTTATTATTTACCCTTAACTATTTTTTTATAAATAGAAATGTGTTTATCATGAGTTATCACTCTTGTTTATTTTCCTTATATAAGTTCTAAGTATGATTCATTTATAATATCAATCAACTTGGGGAAAAGTAATAAATATCCACTTTAGGTAAAAATTTAAAAATTACGAAAAAATCCTTAATCAAATTTATTTGACTTTCTTCATTTCTCATGTCAATTATAAAGGTTAAACTATGGCGGAGGAGCTTGATCAGAAGCGAAAGAGAGCTTCATTGAGGCGTAAAAAAGATTATCTATTGATGAAAGTTGGCATGTTAGAAGCGACTCGAAAATTTACATTAGAAGCGAAGAAACTTGAAATTTGGTTTCTAAAGCAGAAGCTTGATGAAGTAGACGGCACTGTGAAATTCTACGGTGGTGTATTTAGAGCACTGGAAAGGGAAAATATAGACCTAAAGGTGAAGCTTGAGGAACAAAATCAGTTGAAGAACAAGTTGGTTAAAGAATTGCAAGCTGAAGTTTCCGAATTGGAGAATAAACTGAAGATCCATGACGATGAGATTTCTCAAAGTCTCATTGATGAGAACAAACAAGTTATTGGATAATCTAGTGTAAACATAAATTGATATGCGTGCGTATTTTGTTATTACTTGTTTGAGGAGTTTTGTTGACTATAATTTTTATCTTAAGAGAGTATTTCATTGAACTAAATTATTGAATGAATATGTAATT